>WBZZ01005435.1:117500-120000 GCA_019918135.1 Paulinella micropora
TTTGGGCGGTTTCGCGGCCATTGTTCTGGTCCATGTCAGAAATTTGTCTATCATGTTGATGGACGATTGACAGTGTTTCGTGGATCGGCTGTGTAGTTTGAGGTTGTCAGCATAGGCAGCTTCGTGCACGATTACTTCATCCGTTGAGTGCTTGTGTTTGAAGTGGTATCCGTTGTTTTTAGTCAACGATGATAGGAGGTCAAGTAGTAAATTGAAAACTATATTGAAAAGGAGAGGAGAAATGCAGCATGCTTGAAAGACGCCCACAGCAAAAACAAAGGGTTCTGACGACCATTCTTTCCCTTCGATTGTGGCTACCAAGAGTTCGTAATACAAGAAGATTATGCGTGCAAACATAGGGGGCACGTGATACCACCAGAGAGCGAACTGGATCAAGTTGTGATTTACGCTTCCAAAAGCGTTTTTTAGGTCAATCCATGCTATGACCAGTTGGCGATAGTGATCTTTTGCATTTCTGATGGTAGCCTTTGTTGCAGCAATGTGTTCGGAGCATCCTGCTGCAACGTTACTGAGGAAACCTTTTTGTTTCGCTCTGTCAAAGTATTTGTTATCCAGCAAAAAACTCTCTAGTCGTTTTGACCACAGAGAGAAAAATACCTTACCCGAGCAGTTTGTCAGAGCAATCGGACGATAGTTTGAGGCCTGAAGTGGATCGCCGTCTTTATGAAGGAGGGAGATAGCAGCGTAGGCCCAGCTGTTAGCTACATCAGTTGTCCAACACTTGACAATGAGTTTGTGTAAGAAAAGTAAAGCGGTGGGAAGTCTCTTGTAAACAAGGTAGCTAATACCATCTCTGCCAGGGGCTGCACCATTACGCTTAGCAAGCACAGATCTTTTGGTTTCCAAGAAGGACGGTGGTTTGAGGTCAAAGGGGACAGTTGGTCGAGGTGGGCGAACCATCTCAGGTAAGGGCACGTAGGTTTGTTCACGATTAGCGTCTTCGTATAGGTTGGGAAAGTAGGAATCGCAGTCTTCTTTGGATAGGGAGCAAGTGGTTTGGGTTGAGGGGGGATGAAACAGATTTTTGGCAAACTTATGAGGGTCAGTTCGGAAGCGTGTATTTGCTTGTCGTTGAGCGGAGCTAAAAGTTGCTTCCTTGAGACGACGGCGGAGGCGGTTACCGGTTTTCAATAATACTCGCCAAGTTTTTTACAGGCTTTTTGCAACAGCAGCTGGAATTAAACCTGCCCTTTTGAGATCTCGCAGATGTCTCTTTTGGGTCAGTTTTTGTTGTCGGTTCTGCGTGAGTTCTGTTTGGAGCCGGGTTACGTGGCGGTTTTTGCGCTCATGAGTTTGCTCTTGTGTTTTTGTTTGAGGTACCCGTTGTGATATGAAGTCGTAGAGATATCTTTCAAATTTTGCTACTGCTTCGTCACACGACAGGCGTTTGATGAGAGAGGAGGAGAGGATGAGAGGGAGTGCGGATTGGAGTTCTTCTTCCATTCGCTTGGTGTTGATGGCAATACCAGGCGTTTTCTTCTTTCGGTTGGTTCTTTCGGGGCACTTCTTGTCCGATGGACAAAATGGGAGTATGTCTCGGCGTCAACACAGTGGGTGGAATCCAGGTTGATGATGCCGGGTTGCGACTTGTAGTCCGGATGGACGTGCGCTTTTGGACTCTTCTTTTCGAGGAGGCCCGAAAGAGCTTCGTAAGTGTGAACATGAGCAACTCTCCAAGGGGTTCAGGCGGTGCAGAGCACGCACTGGGAGGGTGACGCGGCCACTCCGGAGGGAATAGCGGTGCGTCGGTAAGTTTTCGCATGTAGTTTTTGTAACTTACTGCTTAACGTTGGGGAAGCAAGCCTTTGTGTAAGCCAGGGTTGTCAGCCCAAGAAGAAAAAGGAGAAAGGTTTGGTTGCCGCGCTTTATCGCCGCGACGGGGTCACATATGGATGAGATGTCGCAAAGGAATGTAGTCCTTGCAAAGCAACGCAGTTTCACATCAAACAGTAATTTGTGTACTGTGCATGTGTCCGGGATGGGAATCACGGGTAGACTGTGTTCTGTAAAAAAGAAGAGGAGGTAGGACGTTGAAGAAAAAGGCAATCTAGGAATGGAGAGTGGGGAGGATAAGGAAGAAGAGAAAGAAAAGGAAGCCGTTAGTCCAAGTATTTTGAGCACCGTAAGCTTGCGCAAGCTACAATGATGACATTGTATAAGGCCTAAACCCCCGAAGGGACCTAGCCCGGGCTATGCAACACTGGACGGCTATGACGGAATGCAGTCACCGATACGGACTAGAGGAAGATTAGTCCAATTTTTGACTGCACAGGAGCGATAAATCGCAAAAGAGCAACGAGCTACGCAGGACGATAGCTTGAAGCAAAGGGATTTGGATTGGGGATGGGAAAAACCCAAGGCGCGGAAACATCGATGAACAGAGAACGATACCATGCCGCGAGCCCCGCATTCGATTGGTCGAAGGTGGCAGGTCCATCCGTTGTCCTCGATTTGAGATTTGAGCCCATTGTATCGGCTG
>WBZZ01005435.1:127500-132500 GCA_019918135.1 Paulinella micropora
ATATACTCTAACTCCTTCCTGCCATGCAGGCTCCCGGTATGACTAGCAGGGGGAACTAATAAACTCACTAAGGAACTGATAAATTCACTAATATGTTTTACTACTAAATTTAATGCAACGTAATACAACTCAATCTAACTTATTTCTATTTTTACCAGTAATTTCCCTTCGCAGGTGCATTGGACAATTTCCTTTTTACTCTGACAATTTCCTCTTTCACCCATATTGTATCAACTTGTAATTTTCTCTCACTGGCCCGCGGCGTGCTACTTAACCTTCCACTCTAACACAACTACATCCGTTACCACACAACCACAACCAATTCCGCACCAGACTTCCCACTCAGAACCTTCGAAGTGAGCACAGCTCACATGCACTGGAGAACACACACTTATCTTGCCCCTTACCTTATCCTTACCCTTACTCTAACGAAACCCGACTACACTTAGTTGTACTAACGGCAAAGGGGTGAGCACGGTCGCTCGTGGTCTGGTAAACCCCTGTCAATCATCAAATAACTATTCTTGAAAATTACTATTACTATTATTACTATTATTAATACTATATTAATATTACTATTCAGTATTACTATTATTACTTGCCGCCGTGACTCATAGGCTCTTTTTGCCGGTTCTGGTCGAAAAGAATATATTTAATGATGCCTATGCTTCAAGTTATTAATACTCAAACCGATCCAATCCACTCCGCTAATAATCTAATTCTCTGTTCTTATATATTGTAAATAATGATCAAAGATGGGAAAATATGTGAGACTAGCGGAGCCAAAAACAACCAAGGCCCGCAAGCACAAGCCAATTCCCGTTGTCCTGCCTAACGATAATAGATGATATTCCGGTCTAAAAAGTGTAACGGCCACTTCTAGTAATATTATTACTGTCAGTAATATGTTACCAGGTCACGTTAAGAGTGTTATTAATATTAACTGCCTCTTATATAATATTGTATCTGGACTGACTATGCCGGCCCATCCGGTATATAATGGCATTACCCGATGTTCCGGTCTGTTTGGCCCAAGTTACCCTTGGCTTGGAGAGGACGGAGTCCCTTCTATGTTAGGTATTCCTCATTCTTTAAGTCGTTAGACACCCGTTATTATATTATTAAATATTTGGTTTCGGTAACATTGGAGTCGCTAATAAAAACACAGTTTACGGGGTAGGAAATTTTACTCGTTACTCGGAAATTTTTGGGTCTTCTATGACTTGAGAAATTCTGCACAGATTCGAAGTTGCGACATGGTTTATTGGTATGGAACTTGATGGTTGTTGATGGGTTTTGGAATCATTGTTTATGAATGGATCTATGCATGGGGCATGCATTTCTTGGATTGTCTTTGGGTTCTCGTATGCGGGTTTTTCGGGGGAGCAAGGGTTGCTATGTTTGACTCATACACATCACATGGCGGGAAGTCGTTTTTCACATGAGAACTCGGAATTTATGTTGGAATATGGCTGCATCTATATGCATATATGTTGGGAGATTACGTTCGATGGATTTAGTGTGTGTTTTCGAACTTGTTGAGCAATGAGCAGGGGTTGCTGTGCTCAGAAGTCACGAGGAATACAACACACGGGACACGCCACTTACAAGTGGAATGGAAATCTTTATGCAAACGTTGGTTCTATGTTTACTGTGGATGATGAAGGCAGGATAACATGTTTTCTCACAATGAGTGCTGGAATAGATGCACAGGAATGGTATGGAAGGTGGGTGGTTCTCACGGATGTCAAAGGAGGATGGTAGGTCGGAGGGACCAAGACATGGGAAAACATGCCACAACTGAGGGGGAATACAGCACGGATTCGAAGGCTTGGAGGGACGAATAATGATATGGCATGGTATATGGAGGGGTTTATTTAGGAGGATACAAAAGGGGGAAGACGGTCGGAGGGAGGAAATCAGACGACATGGTGGATGATTGACATGGGAGGATTTATGCCCATTGTCAGATGGAATTGAAGGATAGGAAGTGGCGGAAACCACAAAGGGAACATAGGGGAAACAAATGGTGGAGTTGGTTTGGAAAAAAACGCAAGGGGCGCGACAAAACAAGACAAAAAGAAGGAAGACATCATGGCACAGAATTCCAAGTTAAAAACCACGCCTTTTGCGGGTGGCATCCTCAGGGACAGTGGAGACGGAAAAGGGGAGCCCTTTCAAGGGATTTTGCGGGCTTTTTGCAGAAGATGGAATACTGCCCATATCGGTCATATCAGTACCCTTCAAGTCCTTATTTTCCTTTTTCGCACTGAGTGCGTAGGGTGGGGACGCTCTGAGGGAACGAGGCATGTGGAAACGAGGAAGGGAAAGGGATAGGATATACAGGATATCATATCTACGTTAGGTCACAATGGAGAAAAAGAGGAGACAGGCAAAGAGGAGAAGGCTGCGGACAAGGGGTGGGAGGGGCAGACAGACCCTTGGAGTAAGGCATGGGAGGAGGAGACAGAGGAAAGGTGAAAAGGAGATGTGGGAAAAGGGGGAAATAAGAATAGGGAAGGATATCTATAAGCATGTGGCTGAGGCCACACGGGAGTATAGGATGTTGCGAGAGGAGGTGCGGAAGTGGATAGACCAAGGGGAAATATGTCGACAGGAGGCGTAGAGGACAAGTCGGTTGATGGGGCAGGCAGACGTCACGAGGAAGGCGTTAGAGGATGGCTAGGGTGAGACGAGCACGGTATGAGTGGAACCAAGAGAGGAGGATGGTTCGGGGGCAATATAAGGAGGCCAGGGCAGCCTGGGAGAAAGAGAAAGCACAATTTATGGAGGCAAGGGCAACATGGGAGAAAGAGAAACGGGAAAGGAAAGGGGAATGGACAAGGAGGAGGAACAACCTTCTAAGAAGGCTAAGAAGGAGGAATGAGTGGCACGAGGGGATATGCTACATACTTATCTACGTCAGGCATGGAAAAAGGGGGCAAGTTCGAAAAGGAAATATTTGACGAGGAGAAGGATGACAGAGGAGAAACGAGCGAGGAGACGGAGGAACAGGAGGATTGTGGGTATGGAAAGACGCTGGCGTCTTGGGCTAGTAGACACGAAAGACATTACTTTCTGATGCAGAATTCGAAGTGGGTTCGCATGGGGGATCCTTACTTTACGGAATTGGACCTCCAAAAGGCAAAAAAGGAGTATGAGGGAGCCATGGTGGCTTGGGAGGATTTCCAAAGAAAGGAGGAATGGAGGAAAATGGAGAGGGAAGACAGGAAAGAGGAGTCTCAGAGGAGACGGAAAAGAAGGAGAGTGGGAGACCAACAACAAGCACAAGACACAACACTTGTCACTTCTACGTTAGGAAGTTCGACAACGCATGAGCGAGGGGGAATCAGGGATCGAATTGACGGACGAAGAGAAAAAGATGGTACAACAACAGATACGGGAGGAGGAGGAATATATGGAGAACGACATTCGGTTGGTCGAAATGGAAGTAATGAGGATGGTGGAGGAAAAGGAACGGATGGAGAATGCGGAATTGGAATAAGAGCTGAAAGCGGAAAGGGAGATACAGGAGACACAGATAGATAAGATGGCCCAGGCGTGGGAAACGGAACAGGAGCAATCACAACACGTGAAGGGGATATTAGAGGAGGCGAGATGGGCGAGGATACGATCCGAGTGGGAGGCAGCCACCAGTACAATGCCAGAAGGCTTGAGGGAACTATGTTGGAACCATTATAAGAAGACAGAAGAGGCTCATAAACAATATATTTATTACCAGTCGGTGGAGCGAAGATTGGGGACGTTACTCTCGGATGTTGTTTTGACATCAAGGGCTACGATATGGGGGACGGTGGCTGAGACACGGAGGTGGGAGAAGAAGTGGCGGGAAAGATGCCCTATACAATGGACACGGCTGGTAGAACATCTGAGGACTAGGTGGAAGAAGGAGAGGACTCGGGGAAGCCCAAATGACAATGAGTGGAGGAACGAGGAGACAGAGGAATGGATAGCGTCGTTGGAAAGGGAGAGAGAGATAATGTATATTAGCGGTTTGGCGATGGGGAATAGGAGGAGTTGTCCGTGGTCGATGAGGGGAAATTAGGACAAGAGGAAAGAACGGGACAAGGAAAAGAGGAAAGCACGGTTAACACGGGAAAAATACAATAAACAAGAGGGGCGATAACGAGATGATACAAGGGGGGTACGGAACGAGTTTTGGGGATCAGGACATATATAGAGGGTAAGAGGACGTAGAGGGGATGAATATAGGAGCGGTTGCACAGATGTGGTATGCTCCCTACTTTTGAATTCGACATGGATGAAAAGGGAGGAGGGGAAAACAAAGCGGCAAACATCAGATATACACCACCGAAGATGGCGGCGATACCGTTCACACCGACGGGAAAGAAGGGTACACCCATGCTTACTACGGAGGCCAAGGCGGAAATAACACCGGTGGCAACGGACCCAAAATGGGCGAAGAATCCCCCATCTATGTCGGCGGTATTTTGTGAGTTGATGCAACTGGTACCGGAGATAGGGAAGAAGACATATCAACAGTTGTCGCCAGCGGACTATACGATCTGGATAGAAAAGGATGAAGAGAAGGGTTTGGGGAGCGAGGTGGAATGGTGGAGGGCATGGGAATGGGCCAAGGGTAGGCAGTCATGCGGGCCGGGTATGTCAAAGAGAAAAATTACTCAAGAATGTCTTAAAACATTATCAAATGAGACATGACTCACTAAACAAGGCTGCATAGTTAGATTACAGAAAGAAAGTGAGTGTA
The DNA here is from genome assembly GCA_019918135.1 of Paulinella micropora. NCBI lineage: Eukaryota > Cercozoa > Imbricatea > Euglyphida > Paulinellidae > Paulinella > Paulinella micropora. The sequence goes on from WBZZ01005435.1 coordinate 132,251, forward strand.
AGATAAAAAAATAGCTTTCGCTTCCTACTCTCTGGGCTTGAATTAAAAAAAAAATCGATAGCGTTGTGCCATCCGGACACTTTTCCAAAAAATTTGGGAAAATTTCCATCCAATATGGTGAAAAGTTGTACCAAACTTCATTCGAGTCTTTTATAAAAATTACTTAATATTTTTTCAAACCGATTGAAGATTCTGAAAGCTGTTCACTTGAACTTTAATATAGTAAAGTTTGATTACTCGAATGGCCAAG
>WBZZ01005435.1:137500-150000 GCA_019918135.1 Paulinella micropora
TCCCCATCCCCCCCCCCCCCCCCCGCCCCCTGGGTCCTGCACCTGATGTGATTTCCCCGATCATCGCTCACTCTGTGTCGATAGGTGAAGCAGCGTCCGATTCGCCAGATATGTATGTTTTCCACGTGGGAACTGATACACCTTCGTCTGTAACCGTTCTGCAAGTGCCAACTGCTCATGTTTCCCAGATGACCACTCATTCGAGCTCTACATATGCATCGGACAAGCTTACGCCTTCCGATCTACCGGTGCTAGCCCGGGTTTCACCTTCTGCTTCCCCGTCCATCTCTCATTCACGCTCTCTGTCGATCGGCAAAGGAGCGCCCGACTCGCCACCTGTGTCTCTTCGCCATGTGGGAACTGATGCACCTTTGCCTTTTCAGCAAGTGACAACTGGTAAATCGTCCTCCCATTCGCCCTCCCATTCACGATCGCCTTCACGTTTGTCCCAAGTCCTCCGCCCGGATTCCAATCGAGCCAGTCCTGTCTTATCCCGAAGAGTTATGGAAAGAACTGCCATGAGGGCTCTTCTCCTGTGATCGATAACAGGTGTGTCAACTGCACGAGTTAGCGGAAGTAACTCTGCCCGTGTCTCACCTCTTACCCCCACAAGAAGTCTAGTCGCGGAAGTCGCGATCGGACCCTCTGGCAGGGCACCGCGTTCGCAATCCAACGCTTCGTCTAGGTCCATGAATCACCTGCACACTCTGCCGCGCACGCAATCCAACGCGACCAACTCAACCTCATATAATCAGCTGCCCCGATTACGTTCGCAATCCAAGGCGACCTTCTCTAAATCCTCTGGTCACCTGCCTGAAATCGATGCGGTTGTTACCCCACCCCACGGACATCCCTCTACGACGGCATGGATGATCCTGTGGTTTGACGAGCACGGTAGCAATTCATCGCTTCCGATCTATCTACCCATGTACCTATTTTGTAGCTTTCAGTTATTATTCTATAATTGAGATTGTTTCTTTTAGCTTTTAGTTTGATCCTTCCATCACATACTGCGTTTCCGCTTGCAAAAGATTTCGGGTCCGGCAGAGCCGAGGTGTAATAGATGTAGTTAGAGAGATGTTTTGGCCCGCAGGGCATGTCTACCTGAAGCAGTGGGGGGGGGGGGGGGGGGGGGGTTGCAACGCCAACCCCGCGCTGCCGACCCCACCTCGCCGCGCTGTCGCGCGGCGAGGCGGGGTCGGCGTAGGGGGCCCCTTTGCAGTTTATGGCACTTAATTTTACTGTGACAAACACTATGGTTTTATTACATTTAATTTTACACAAACACTATAACTTCTATCGTTGAAGAGAATACTTGCCATTGCTTTTCGTGTAGCCTACGGTAGAGCTGAAAGGGAAGCATGTAAGAAGGCGGCCAAACATCAGTAAAAGCTAGGTTGAACAAAGAATTGAAGAAAAAGGCATATATACTACAGGGAAAAGTGGGAAAGGCTAAAAAGACAATGGAAAAGTACTGAGGTCAAGAAAGAATGTCCGAGGCTCAGTCTTTTTGTCGGTTATATTCAAAAGCTATTATTTCATGCAAGCCGGGGTCTGTATCTAATCAATTCAAAGCACTCTGATAATAACCTAATCTTCCTTCTGGTAAAAGAGAGGAAACCAGTATGGTGGGAAAATGTAGGGGACTGTCAGAGCCAAGCAACAAAAAGGAAAAACAGAGCCAATTCCCAACGTCAGCCCTAACGAAAATATTATCCTGTGTAAAAAGTAAGATTGTACAGGGGTAGATTGGTAAATATCGCATGTTGAAAGCTTCCTCTCCGGATCAGTTTCCTCATGGATGTCCTACTCCTGAGGAGTCACACCATTAAGCAAACACTACTACAACACCCCGTGAGCAGTAGTCTTGTCTGATCCTTAACAGTTGCCCTTCATCTCCGTTGTACGTCACGCGCATTACAAAATACAAATTTGAGTTTGTAGTTTTTCTAGTTAAAATTTGAATTTGAATTTTGAACTATCTCCCCCCTTCTATGGCGATCTGCCATAGACGTACAACGGTAATGAGCATGTTGCTGTCGTACCATCCGATGATCCCGTAGCCTTGTTCTCAGTTCCGCAGTGCCTTTCCTGGTCTCTGACCCGCAAGTACTCGTGCCCCTGAAACTTCACGAGGTTCAGGGTCCAAAACACATGCAGCAGCTCTGGCCCCCCTTAAGGATCTGTGATCCTGAGATTACCGAGAAGTTCCCATCTGAATTGAAGGGAACCTCCTGGCAACCTCGTCCTTTGTTATTAATCGAATGAACTGGTGCTATGCCAGTGTCAAGGGTGCAGTTGGCGTATTATGCGTTGCTTGTTTGGTTTGGTTGTTTGCAGACATTTTCTCATTGCCCGTGCCCGGCAAGTGTCTACTTCGCTGCGGCGAAGGTGTAAGTGTCTACTGATATGTACAACCGACTGATCTGGGTCTGAAAACGCGTCTATGCTTATTCGTCGAAGCATTCATGCTCGAGGGAGTCCATGAACTCCTGGTCACTAGACGGTGATGATGGTTGCCACCTCCAGTCGGGTTGTTCCTCCGCTGGCAAATCGATCTCATGGTCTAGGCGTTCCTTCCATGCCTTCGCCTCCGACCAGGACAATTCTTCCCCGACTACCGAATGCTGTGGCGCGTGTATACCGCATGCCTGGGTAGAGGTTTCTAATGATCCCCCCCCAGTCGGTATTCGTACTGTTGCCTCCAGTACGGCCACTGATGCCGATAGTGGTAGATATAGTCTAACGCCTGAGTCCGACTGTGCCATCGAAACTCATCGTTTTGGATAACTCTGTCCCAACCCAGTTTGTCTTGGGCACTGAGCCGTCTTCTCCATTCTTCGAAACCTTGCACACGGGCTCGGTACATGTTGGGTACGTTCTTGTCAGGGTCGGCCAACTGGTTGGCTATGCGGGATGTCTTTGGGTCGCCGCTCCTCGTCAGCTGCAGGTGGATTGCGAGCAGCCACGAGAGCCGATGTTCCCACTGGAACCGTTTGTAATACTGCTGTCGCACCCGAGCCGCACCTCGGAAACGCGCAGGTATTCGGTGTCGTGTGCTCAGCGGCCTATACAGGAGGTGGGTAAGGTGTGGGTATGCCTAAGACCTTCCTATAGTACGCGACTCAGTACATTCCCCTCAACCTCTAGGTCCCAGGGGTTGTCGTATTTGTCCCGATTCGGAAGGTGGTAGGCTTTTTGCGCCCTAACCTCCGCGGGAAGTGGAATATCCGCCATTTCGAGTAGTCTGCAGTAAGCATTGATATGCTCCTGCGACCACTGCAACAGTCGGAGTTCAAACGGCTCAAGCAGCTGTCGCGGCACTTTCCAGATACCGTAGTATCGGAGGGCGTGTGCGCGTTGATGGTCTTGCAACCCCATCCATCCCGTCAGCGACTTAGCTTGCTCGAACCATTGTTTTGTAAATTTCTCAGCAAACTCAGCGGCCACGCTCGTGAACGACGCGATCCCCTGCAGCGGGTTCTGGTGTGGTGGCCACGTAGTCAAACCCTCGTTGTTGAACGGCCATGGAGGCACGCTGGATGTTAACAGAGGAGTGTCATATGCATGATCCGGGCATCGGTAGGGCACATGCCTCTCCGGCGACATGTATGCCCTTTCCGAGAGGATCCATGTCGGGAGCTTCGTGGGTATTAATACCCCCCCCCCCCCCCCCCTCACACTGCACCCGCAGAACATTATCCTTTTCCGTGGGATCGACGTACTATCGCGCGGAAGGATTTGATGTCGGAATGCCCCGTTCGTCCACCTCAGGTGGTGCTGGTGGTGGCAAGTTAACCTTGCGAGGGTTTGCCTCAAACAAGTGCGGGTCTGGAATCCAATCAACCTGATTGCCTACCAACCGCATTCGATACGGTGATGGTTTGAACGGGTTCGTTCTGAGGTTAGCTGTGTGCGCGAGCGCCGGGCATTGCAGCCTCAGTCTGCGCTCCGCATCCGTGATATCGGGGTAAGGCGGGTAGATGCGGTGTATTCTACTCGACTGGGTCGTATGCGTATCGCACCCGGTCTTTCGTATTCCTCCTCTTCGCGGGACGGGCTGTAGCAAGTGTTGCTCCATACCTCTCAACATCGTTTCCGTGTCGATGCGGTAGGGCCTGAGCACGCCAAGCGCCACACATCTAAATGACTGCAGTGGTACTGGGCCATGGAGTAGACGTATATCGGTCGATCGATCGGCCCATACACCCCCATGATATTGTCTGTCGCATGGAACTATGCAGTGAAGATTTCATTCCTGCCCCAGTGCGCGGTCGGTTCAGGCGGCGGACAGCGGTCGTGCTGATACGCCAGATCCCTGACCCGCGGCGGGTCGTTACGCCGTTTCTGTCCGGGCGGGTTCAGTCTGTCACTGTACGGGCGCGAGTATGTCGCGGTCCCCGACCTTCTAGATCTGCCAGTATTGTCGGCGGAGTTCCTCCATTCGTTCTGCCTTGGTTGGGTCAGAAGAAAGGTATGAATTTTCCTCTTTGTCCTCATCCCACGGGTAACCCGAGCCCTTAGGGGTCTGCAGCCCTTCAGGATCGACATTCTCATTCGTCGGTGGAGAGTACGGTGTACCCTCGGTTGGTTCATCCCCTTTGTCAGCCGATGACTTCACAGGGGTCGTCACCATCTCCGACTCAACCTCATTATCTCCCCTGGAGATGCCGGTGTGGTCACAACACTAGTCGGAGTTGTGCCACGTGAGTGTCGGGCGGGTGTGAGCTGTATGTTTGAACTGCGAGGTTCGAGTCCAGGGTTTCGCTGCCCTGTGCGCTCTTGTCGTAACGGTTGTGGTTGTTTGTACCACTGTTCGGAGTTGTCATTGTCGTGTGGGGTGTCCCCTCTGGTGTGTTATGTATTGGTCCGCACCTGAGGTTCCTTTCTCCCGGTGGGTCAAGTTCTTCCCGTTGCCCCGCTTCGCGATGCTGGTCCGCCGCCGGGCTCGTCGCCGGGATCGTCCCCGCCGGAGTGTCCCGCGTAGGAGAGGGAAGCTGTTGTCCCTCACCCGCGATCGCTTTTAATCCCAAGTGTACTATCAGTATCACTAGGATCGAAGCCACGCAAGCCAGGAGGAATCCAAGGTATTGCTCTACCAGATGTCCAGTGTCGAACATAGACCGGCGGGTGCCTATATCACGTATATACCCGTGAGTCTATACGTATGTATGTATGTATATCAGCCCAGGCACAACGAGCAATGTGCGGTGTTTGTTGTGTTCATGTCGGTGTTCGACTTTCTGCTCGGTTCTAACGCAGGTCAACAGGGTGACAACGCGGGTGCACCCGTGCCCCGATCGCCTTTGCTGCCCGCGTTTTTACGCCCTCCGAGTCGCCTCATTGCGCGATTTAGGGCGGTATATCGGGACATGTTAATTTTATTAATGGGATATATATGCTTACTTATGTTGGGCCGTTGGGTTCCTTAGAGCCCTCCATCCAAAGAAAGTGCAAACAGGAGCGAGCATAATATCTAAGACACTCTGTGGAGAATAGCTTATCATATACCACTCATGCCATGGCCTCGGGAGGCGGGTATGCAACTCAGGAGGAGGTGGATATGATGTGCAATGCCAACCACATTAACGGGCATTACTGCGCGTTAACGTAGCTAGCCGGAAGCTATTCCGACCCCTGGTGGTACACCAGCTACTAGCCCGTCAAAATACCTTCGGGGCCGTCGCACCTCTCGGTAGGTAAGGCAGGGTCTTTTCCCGTGTATCATGTCATGTTAAGCTCTCCCTTGCTATCTCTAAGAAGAATGGACTTAGGCAGTATTTTAACAGATGTGGGATCCAAAGCCGTGTCCCTTCTTTTGGCTAGTTTCTGACTGTTGTTATCCAGTATTGGCTTTTGGATCTCGCATACTACCTGTGGTTGCTATGCTAATGAGGTGTCACGCGGCATGCTAGGCTAGGCCGCGTTTGCGCTTCTTCGCCTACCCCAATTTCACCACGGGGACAAAAAAAATCTTGGATGCTCTATCTATCTATCTATCTATCTATCTATCTATCTATCTATCTATCTATCTATCTATCTATCTATCTATATCTATATCTATCTATCTATCTATCTATCTATCTATCTATCTATCTATCTATCTATCTATCTATCTATCTATCTATCTATCTATCTATCTATCTATCCAATCCAATCCAATCCAATCCATGCGGACATGTCGTGTTTGCAAAAAAAAAAAAAAGCAACAACAGTGCATGAACGAGGCAATGAATGATCTTGTCGAACCCAGCCAGTCGCCCGATCGCGAAGCAGCCGTAGAGACCTTGCAATGCAAATGGTGTATTTCAACCAAGAAGCTTGTTCAAGGCGAATCAAGGTCTCTATGTCGGCTGACAATGTACCCGATTCCTCAGCTTTCTTTTATCTTTCTCACAGGCGTGCCTCTTACTGGGCGACTACTACAGTAAAGGATTTGGAATCCCTCAATACCCAGAACAAAACGTATTCGTTGCGTGGGCGACAGCGCACGTCTGGTGGGAGAATGCTCAAGCTCTCACCCTGAAAGTCAATGAATGCAGACATACCACACTGATGGAAACAAATCAAGCACAACTGCTCTCGGAGCTCTACTCCCCCCGCGCGGGTGGCCAGATAGATTACGGCGACCAAGACTCCGACGAAGATGACGAGGGGGGCTCTGTTGTGGACAGAAGGTACCCGCTTCTGGAGGGGCTTTCCTGGGAAGTTGACGATGCGGCCCCTGAGAGACAGGCTTTTCCCGAAGCAGACCAATCGGACGACGCGAAAAGGTGGAGAAAGCTATGTACAACCTATAGCCAAAAGATCATACCCTGCAAAAGTCTTTCCTTTAGCTCTAGATCTGCTTCTGTATTACCTTTCAGCGCGGGCAGAAGGAGACATGGGCGCAGTACATGCTGAGGTATGCTCAAGCGGACAGCGAACTCGCTACACTGGCTTTTAAGTTAGAGAAAAGGGGAAGAAAAGAGGCTGCAGGCATTTGCAAATTCAGGATGGGAAGACGGTTGGCTGAAGGCAAAGGTCACACCAGTACTCCACCAAAAAGATACACTGATAGTATAAAAATTATGTTAGGTCTAATGTCTGATGCCTGGGGCAAATCAAGAGCTGGAATCAGCCCCTGCGACATGGCTGCTATGGACCTTTTGGAACAGGCGGGGAAGGTCTTCTGAGATTTGCAACTATCTGTGGCATAGCTGCATTGAATATATATTTGATATTATGTTATGTTATGTTATGTTATGTTATGTGATGTGATGTTATAAACTAGTAATTTATCTTATGTTATGTTATGTTATGTTATGTGTTATGTTATGTTATTTTATGTTATGTTATGTTATGTTATGTTAATAATTATGTTATGTTATGCTATGTTATGGTATGGTATGTTATAGTTTTTTTATGTTATGTTGTGTTATGTTATGTTATGTCATATTATGTTATATTACGTCATATCATGCTCTATTAAGGTACGTTATGGTATCTTACATGAATTATTTCATATCCGCATGGTCATCTGTCACGTTATGTATGCCATCTTATGTTATGTTTATGTTATGTTTATGTTATCTTTTGTTATCTTGTGTTATGTAATGCTACATTCCGCTATGTTCGTTTAGGATTCCAGAGCACTGTTCCTGCGCGCCCAGCTCCTGCTCCAAGGCCGTGGTGCAAACTACGTTATTGATGACAACAAGACTGAGGCCTGTGCGGCAGCTTTGGCTCTTTTGCGAAAGCCAGAGTGTCAGGAGTTTGCGCCGGCTTTAGTGTTGCTTGGCCAAACTCTTGAGTATGGCGTGGGAGCTCCTGCGACGGAAAAGAGGAAAGACGCAAGGCCATGCTAGAAGCTGCATCTCTCTATCGCAAGGTTCATCGATATCTATGTCATTTTGTTTATCTTAGCATACTAGAAAACATCAATTCATGTTGTCTCCTGTCATCAATCTGGTTCACTGTGCAATGATGATGCAGGCTGAAACGATGAACTTTAGGTCTTTGCATAGATAGATAGATAGATAGATAGATAGATAGATAGATTGATAGATAGATAGATAGATAGATAGATAGATAGATAGGTAGATAGATAGATTGATAGATTGATAGATAGATAGATAGATAGATAGATAGATAGATTAGATAAATAGATAGATAGATAGATAGATAGATAGATAGATATATAGATAGATAGATAAATTAGATAGATAGATAGATAGATAGATAGATAGATAGATAGATAAATTAGATGGATAGATAAATAGATAGATAGATAGATGAGATAGATGAAATAGATGAAATAGATCAGATAGTTGAAATAGATGAAATAGATAGATAGATAGATAGATAGATAGATTAGATAGATCGTTCAGCCAGTATGATGATTGGAAAGATTCAGGGCGGCTCAGCTTTTTTAATGTAATGAACAAAAAGAGTGTCACAGTGGAGGCCCGGTCGACGAGCTAGGACACTTGCCGGATGCTCACCAATCAACTTTTCAACAAACTGAATAGAATAGTTGCCATTCGTAGAGATGAGTAAGAAGCATAAGACGTAGAATGGAAGTGGTAAATGGATGACTCAGAGTCGACGTCCAAAAAATGCTCTCCTTGACGATGTTTGCCCTTCTTTCCAAGTCTTTACTTATGTTTGTCGTTTTATATTGCTTCCTTCTCAGCCGCTCAACGAAAAGCGAGCTTCAATTATTAACAATCGTTCAGAGGAAAAAAGCTTAAACGTAGCTTATAGAACTGAGGCTCTCCTTTACTCTCTATTCGTCTCACTCTGACAAAATCACCGCCTGCAGGGAGCCCCCCCCCCCCCCCCCCCACCCCCCCAAGCGCCCCCTTTTTTTTCGCTAATCAACTTTAATCAGCAAGAGAATACCTGCCACTTAGTCTAGTAGGGATATAATAAATGGGAAGCGTAAGATTTCCAAGGGAAAGTGATAAAGATGCCCTTGTGGCTTCGAATGGGCTGCTATGAACCCTTCAGTTCATTGTACAATGTGCCCAAGTGCTTTGCAATCACCTCGTACAGAACCTATAGGTAGATAGATATTAATAGATAGATAAGTAGGTAGATAGGTAGATAGATAGACAGACAGACAGACAGATTAATAGATTAGATAAATAGATAGATAGATAGATAGATAGGTAGGTAGATGGGTAGGTAGGTAGATAGATAGATAGATAGATAGACCAACTATTCATAACAGTTGCCTGAATTACTGCATAAATAAGAACGTAAATAGATGTTACAGTCAATAAATTAACCTGCTTTTCCAACGTCTTGCCGATGTGCTTATCTGGATGGTATTTAGCCATAGTTTGCAAAACCAGTTTTTTGTGCTGGCTGGGCTTCCGTGCTGTATATTCAAAATTCGCAAGAAAACCTGAAAGTAGTAAGATCATCGTTGGTAGACATACGACTGCGAACTTTTTCAATTTCAAAAGCTTCTTAATAGCGAATATGTAATAATTACCTTCTGGAGTGGCATGTTTCTTCAGCAACAAGTTGAGAAACACTTCGGGGCCTTTGTCAGCCTCGTATGTATTGTATGTATTGTATGTATTGTATGTATTGTATGTATTGTATGTATTGTATGTATTGTATGTATTGTATGTATGTATGTATTGTATGTATTGTATGTATTGTAGTATTGTATGTATTGTATGTATTGTATGTATTGTATGTATTGTATGTATTGTATGTATTGTATTGTATGTATTGTATGTATTGTATGTATTGTATGTATTGTATGTATTGTATGCATTGTATGCATTGTATGTATTGTATGTATTGTATGTATTGTATGTATTGTATGTATGTATGTATGTATGTATGTATGTATGTATGTATTGTATGTATTGTATGTATTGTATGTATTGTATGTATGTATGTATGTATGTATGCTATGTTTAGTGGACCGTGTGTAAGTTACATTCTTGTACATACATGTTTCATGAGAACAGCCAAACAAGCACCCTAACCCTAACCCTCACCCTCACCCTAACCCTCACCCTAACCCTAACCCTGGCTCTAACCCTAACCCTAACCCTGGCTCTAACTCTAACCTCTGTCTTGAGCTCTGATATCACCTCCTCCAATTTCTCCCGAATATCCACCTTTGCTTTCTCCAGCTCATTCGTCTGCTCTCCGTTGCTTAAGTAGGTCTTAATGAACGTGACGGCTTGCACGTGCCAAGGCTGTAGGCGAATCGAACAATAACCGTGCAACAAACAAACAAACAAACAAACAAACAAACAACAACAACAACAACAACAAAAGAAAAGAAAAACGATGGACGATCATAGAACCATTCAGCACGGTGTGGTATAAAAGCTTCCTTTAGCTATCCTGGAAGGGATTTAATTTTGCAAGCATGCGCCGTAAAAGATCCCTCTGAAAATTCAAAGTGAATTTGGGGTAGTTCTTATGCACTAGTCTAAGGTTTGTTTTACACCCCAAATGTTGGGTTTCTGGTGTGAAAGTGCCACCAGAGGCCGGGATTTTCAGGCCCCAAACCCAGAAAGTGGCACCAGAAGCCCGGACTTTGGGTGGTGTGGAACAACTCTAAGGACAGTGGTCACGACCTCTTTGCTCATATCGCGAGGTTGTAATGCGTCCGCCAGCTGCAGAGCTCGCTCGTACGCTGCCTTCGCTTTCTCCTTGTCTAGCTCCGAGTTCGAGTACATCCTATATATGTGGGTATAAAAATGACAAAATTGATGTATATACATGTATAAATGTAGGTGTGTCGTATGCTGCCTTGGTTTTTGCCTTGTTCAGACTGAGTCAGAGTACATCCTAATGTTATGCATTTATCTGTGTCTGTGTGTGTGTGTGAATGTATGCATGATCGTATGCTGTCTTGGCTTCGCCTTGTCTATGTGTGTACATGTGTACGTATATGTGCATATGTGTCCATAATGTCCGAGTACAGCCATGTGTGCGTATACGTGTGCATAATTGTATGCATGCTCGTTTGCTGCCTTGGTTTTTGCCTTATCCAGAACTGAGTCAGAGTACAATTACATCCTATGTATATGCATCTAAGTGTGTGTATATGTGTATAATTATAAATGTATGCATGTCATGTAGTGCCGAGGTTAAGTTTGCGAAGTTTTGGGTGCCGTGCGTGGCAAGTTGTGAAGGTACTAGACTAAAAGGAGACTGAGGGAGTCAAGGCCCGAGAAGGGGCAGAGGGGAAGGGAGGGAGGAAAGGAAGGGGGGGGGGAAGCTGGGCGCGGAGGGGTGGAATTTCAATACATTTATAGTGTTACCTTCCGATGCGTGCAAATGCAATCGCTTCGTTTTCCAAGTCGACCCCTGTATATAGCAATATTATCATAGTATGTTTGCAGGTATGTCAGATAATAATCTCATGCATGTATGTATGCTTCGTTGTACGTATTTATGTATGTTCATAAATGTATCGATGAATGAATGAATGTACTTTTTATGGTGTATAATGCTGTGTATGTATGCATATGCATGCATGTGTGTATGTAAGTATACGCATGCTTGCCATCATTTCATGTATTTATTGTTGAATGTATATTTGTACATTTGTATTTATATTTTCACTTTTGCATGCATATTCATGTATGCAGCTACATAAGTATGTGTGTAGATGTGTATAGACCGCATGTGAGGTGCATCGAGTGCCGGTAAGCGTCCAGCACAAGGTAAAAGCACAGGCAATTAATGCAAGTCTGTATGTATATATAGCAATGGCGTGCACATTATGGTACTACGCATGTGTATAGATAGCGCGTGTGAGGTGCGTGGAGCGCCGGTAAGCGTCCAGCACGACAGAGTAAATCGATAGATAGATAGATAGATAGATAGATAGATAGATAGATAGATAGATAGATAGATAGATAGATAGATCAATACCGCGTGTGAGGTGTATCGATCGTCGGTAGGCATCAAGCACGACGTAGAAAATCACAGGCTCGACCCTGTCGTTGTCGTCTACGTGCTGGCAAATGACACATGAATAATTATGACAGAAATAATATTATCCAATACACAACAAACAACAACGACACCGATAGCACCGAGCACGACGTAGTAAATTACAGGCTCGACGATGTCGTTGTCGTCTACACGCTGTCCAAGCGATACAAACGAACAAACTTAATCATGACAGAAATATACACCACACAGCAAACAACAACGACGCCGATAAGCGTCCAGCACGACGTAGTGAATCACAGGCTCGACGATGTCGTTGTCTACATGCAACAAATCGTGACAGAAAAGATTTACAAATGAACAACTCATGACAGAAAGATCAACCACATAGCAAAACAACAACAACAACAACAACAACAACAATAACAACAACAATAACAATAACAACAACAGCAGCAGCAGCAGCAACAATAACAACAACAACAACAACAACAACAAGCACGACGTAGTAAATCACAGGCTCGATAATGTCGTTGTCATCTACGTGCTGGCAAAGCGTTACAAACGAACAAATTTTAATC
>WBZZ01005435.1:157500-162500 GCA_019918135.1 Paulinella micropora
ATTTCGTAAATTTATTCTTGTCAATCTATTATTTGAGTTCTGAATTTGCCATGGGATTTTTAATGGCTGAACTTTCGCAGGCAACTCAATTAGAACTTCAAACGACAGGAGTACAAACAGGAAAAACTCAGGATGACCTGCAAAAATATGCGAGAAAAGAACGACTGGTGCTGTATTGTGTTGCTAAAAAAGTTTGCTAAAAAAAGTAAATGGAAGACTGGCTAAACTATTCCGCTTGGACCTCTGCAAAATGCCACTAAAATCACAAAACCCTGTCGTTTGCGCCACCAGTCCTTGCATCCAGTCTTTCATGGAATAGTTTGATTTCTTCAGATCAATGGACACATCTTTTGCATGTCTGAATTCGTTACATTCTGTTAATGCTATGAGGTTTTTTCTTAGGAGATTTTATAGACATGTTCAAAGACTAACCAGGGATCTTGCTTCTGGTGTGTCTGTATGATCATAGTCCTCGACAAGGGGGCTGCCGTCCTATCTTACTACTACTACTACTACTACCAGGGTGGATGACAAGCAATAATATTTTAGCAATGGACCAAGGAGGTGCTAGAAGAGGTAGGGGGGGGACAACACCAGATTTTTCTCCTTCATGAATTAATTGCTAATCCAGTTTTGCTGCGCAAGCTTGCAAAAAAATCATTTCACATCATACCATACATTCCATGAGCGCTCCCCTCTCTCCTAGGTCTCTTTGTGTTAAGACCTAGATTGTGCATGATATTATTGTGCGTATATTGTGCATGGAATATGCGTGATTGTGCATGATGTGGCGATGCATTAGATGTTAATAGTTAATTTGTGTGCGTTATGATATCGAGTGTGTGGGTGTATATTATTTCTCATCCCTCACTCACCATCCCCCAAGCGAAAAGACATTATCAGTAAGACTTCAAGTACTTCAGTATAAGTGGGTGGGCGGGTGGGAGTCTTTGAGTGCTATGCACTTAGAGGCACTTTTATCAAATGCAAAAATGCAAAATCTGAAGGTGGCAGAGTGTTTTATTTCAAAAGTTCAAGAATTCAAATCAGGAATGTATATATTCCCGCTTATGGTGCAACCCTGGGTCAATTAGGTATTTGTGAAATGACGCTTTTGCTGCGCAAGCTTGCAAAAACTTCATTTCACATCATACCATACATTCCATGAGCGCTCCCCTCTCTCCTAGTCACGAAAAGAAAAGACATCTGGAAAATTGTAAGGCCTACTTTTCCCTGCTTGATCAAGCAAAATGCCCGTAAACTGCCTATATTATCTCTAAGATTGCATTTTTGGCCTCAACAAAGTGACTAGAAAATGAGGAAAGACTTTATGCGGACGCTCGTGATGGTCAGTTTGTTTTCTAGGCTGACGTCTCGCACATATTTGAACACGCATGCACTTTTGTCCGACCACAATCCTTGCCTCCTGATCGTGTATATTTTCATCCCCAATCTAAGACTTGCCGCTTCTGTAGCTGAGCCTATTCTATTGGAATACGCGTAGATAGCTGGACCTAATGATGAGTGCCACGTGCGCTTTCCGAATGCTGGACGGTGTAACAGTTTTGCTTCTTTAGTGATCCAGACTGTTTCAATCGATTTGAGGAAGGCGGCGAACTCTCGACATCGAATCCTTGATCAGCCTTTGTAAGGGTTTTATAACTTGTTTAAGGGTTTTGAAATTCCAGCGGACACATTAGGAGACGTGAAACTTCACGGCAGAAGAAGAAAAAAATGAAGCATTCTTTCAACATATCCTAAACAGATGGTGTGGGGGAAGTCAGGACATATATAAAAAGGTGCTTGATACATTGTTTAGCAGTACCAATACTTAGCGATCATCAGTCATGGTGGCAAGGCTAGCAATGACCAGCCTTGATCACCCATGATGAACCAAGATTAACTATCAACACGTGTGATTACGCATCATGAGCTTTTATCTAGCCTTGATAAGCCTTGATCCTTCCTTGATCAGCCAAGTCAAGGTTAGCCATCATCAGCCATTAGTTTAGCCTTGATCAGGTGGCAGCCATGCTCCGCCTCGATCAGTAATGATCTGCTTTGATCACCCTTGATCTGCCTTGATCTGCCTTGACTGATCCTTGATCAGCCATGGTGAGCTGTTGTTAGCGTCGATCAGCCATCGTCAGCCGTTATAATTATCCTACCTGAGTAACCATAATAATATTGATCAGCCTCGCTCAACCTCGACCGGTCTCGACTGGCCTCGACTAGCATCGATTTGCCTTGATCAGCCTTGATCAGCATTGCTTAGACTTGATCACATACAGTAGTATGATTCGCCTTGCCAGTGATCAGCCTTTCTGTCACTGCGACCTTTATCAGCTTTCGTCAGCCTTGAAATTGGTAAGACTTGATTAGTTCTGATCAGCCCGCTTGATCAGCCTTGATCAGCATTGATCAGCCTTGATCAGCCTTGATGAACCTCAATCGGTTTCGCCTGCCTCGATCAGCCTTGATCAACCATGATAAGCCATGATAGGCAATGACTTGCTATGACTCAAACAGCCTTCAACCTGATACCCTTAATAAGCATTGAGTCTAGTAAGAGATAGTGTAGTCGGCCCGGCCAAACATGACAGTGACCTGCCATGTCATGCCATGACCAGCCTCGGTCAGCGATGCTATGATCAGCGATCATCCTGTCATCAATGATCAACTCTGCTGCCAACTATCATCAATGCTTTGCTGTTATCAGTGCGTGCAGCGATGGATGATCAGCAATGAATCAATTAATCGGTGATTCAACCAGACTTGCTCAGCCTTTCAAATGGTTCTTCATGATCATGACCAGCTAGATGATGATCAGCTGTAGCAAGCATTTATTTGTCTTGATTAGCCATGACTCGCCTCTGACTAGCGATTGTCAGCACTCATCTGCCTTGACTCTCATCAGCCTTGATCAGCCTAGGATCAGCCTGCCTTGAGTCATCGGCAGCATGCTCAGTCTCTGCATGATCAGCAATGATCAGCCGGTGTGCCTTGAGATGATCACTCTTGGTCACCAGTGGTCAGCATTGATCAGCCGCATGATGACTGCCTTTGTGTCTTGATCAGCAGGCCACGATCTGCCGTGATGAGCCGCATGGTTGCCAAGTTAGCGGGGCGTCGATCAGCCATCGGGTGACCAGCACTTTAGTATTATTATCTTACCTCAGCAATCATAATATTGATCAGCCTCTCTCAGCGGCCTCGACCGGTCTTGATCAGCACTGCTCAAACTTGATCACCAGTGATCGTCCGGACGGTTTATTATTAATGTTAACATTAATATTCTTAATGCACTTTCGATTTCGGCGCATTCTTGAGGTCAAAAGTCTGAGATCTTGCAGGCTAGCATGCAACGTTGTGTTCTGCTCCCCCATGGTGTTTAAACACAAAACAAATGATTTATTGACGGAGTGCATGATCACAATCGTGCCCCTTGTCAACTTAGTGAGGTGACTGGGTTTCCGAGCTAGTACGTAAATAAGCAGCTGTTATGTCATATTGTATTAAGATTTGCCAATCGACTGCACTGTTGTTTTGGGGCACGGGCGAGTTGACGTCATGAAAAATAATTTAACGTGCGTGAACCGGTTGTGTGTTGCAGTGTACACGTAAGTCAGAACCAGTAACGCTCCTGGCAGTGATGCTAATAAAAGTTTGAGATAACGACAAAATAATTGATGAGTACTGCCTTTCTGCAAGAACAGCGACTGATGTTCGATGTAGCTTGACAATTTCTCTGATACAACAACTCAGATTAGACCAGTCAAGCAAAAACAATGATGAAATACAGGCCACACAAGCAGGCTGATAGCAGCATATCTAAAGGGGCAAAATGATAACAGCACAACAGGATGAGTGCAAGTAAACCATCAAAACACTGTATTGAGACCACTGCGTGTTGCTGACGAAAACTACTTGCACGTGTGAATCTGTGGCGTGTTGCAGGTGAGTCAGAAAGAGTAATACTGTCATAAATGCTAATTAAGAGAAATGTTACAAATAATGACTTTGTAATGAATGAGCACTGTCTTTCCGCGAATGGCTTGTGTTCGACATGCTGATGCAGTTTCTGAGGCAAATAACAACTCATACTAGACTAGTCAGGCGAACAGTAGTGAAGATAAGAGAGGTCACACAAAATACCAAAGAACAGCAATCCTAACAGTAGCGACTAGATACGTCACAGTAGGATGCATATGGTTTCAAGGCACAAAGAACATTGCAAGCTTAAACAGATGAATCCAGATGTACGAATGGCTAGTAGTAGTAGTAGTAGTAGTAGTAGTAGTAGTAGTAGTAGTAGTAGTAGTAGTAGTAGTAGTAGTAGCAGTAGTAGTAGTAGCAGCAGCAGCAGCAGTAGTAGTAGTAGTAGTAGTAGTAGTAGTAGTAGTAGTAGTAGTAGTAGTAGTAGTAGTAATAATAATAATAATAATAATAATAATAATAATAATAATAATAATAATAATAATAATAATAATAATAATAATAATAATAGTGCTTCTCTGTCAATGGCTGATGCATTTCTGCACATGCGCCTCCATCGTCTCACCCGTGAGGGGAGTACGAAGAATTAGGCTACCCCCGCAAGGGCAGTTCCAACACTTCCAGACGGGCCGGTATGTTCAATGAAAATACTTGTGACGGATCGGTATGTTCAATGAAAATACTGGTGGCACCGACGGGAATCGAACTGGCGACAGGGCCCAGATGGTAGAACTTGACCACTGGGCCATCACGGTGTCAATAATAATAATAATAATAATAATAATAATAATAATAATAATAATATTAATAATAATAATAATAATAATAATAATAATAATAATAATAATAATAATAATAATAATAATAATGATAATACTAGTAGTAGTAGTAGAAGTAGTAGAAGTAGTGGTAGTAGTAGTAGTAGCAGCAGCAGCGGCAGTGCGTTGCATGTGTGTCTGGCAGGTGCTGATAAACACACAAAGACTGCATTGAGACAACTGCGT
>WBZZ01005435.1:167500-183835 GCA_019918135.1 Paulinella micropora
GAGGGCGGTCACCGGGATATGCGCAACTCTCAACTGGGCATTTACTCGGTAGGGTTCGGCCAGGCAGTTGTGGGGTTGTCTGTTGGATTGTTGGTTGGCTCGTTTTTCTTGGCTGTTGGGTTGGGTCTGGTTTCCTGGTTAGCCCATTTTCGCCGAATTTCCTGCCGAGTAAATGCCTGGGGGCTTCCAGTTCCGGTTTGGTGATCTTGTTGAGGTGAGCATTGGGAGGAAACAGTACCGAGATGGGTTGAAGATAGGATTCACATTGAGCCGAGATGGGGCCGAGTTGGCCTGTTCCAACTCGGCTCCATTTCGGCTTCATGTTAATCCTATCTTCATCCTATCTGGGTTTTGTCTCCTCCCTATCTTCGCTTCTTCGGGGTTGCCTAACTGGAACACATGATGAGCGCACGTTGGAGAGGGGCTTCAGTCGGTCCCAATGCCTTGCCAGTGCCTTGCTGCGTTACCGTGCCTTGCCCCATGCAGTCACACCTTCCACCGTTGCATTTCTAACTGAGCAGCTTCGGCTGGGATTACTATACTTGTCTGTAAGACCCTATAGGTACCGCTAGGTTCGCGCCTTCTATACCCACGTGGGGGAGGAGTTTCAGCGGCACGCCGTCCGATCTGGCTCCACTCGGGGACACCCGTACCTCATGATGTGTATTGTTAGGAGCAGCTGAAAGTCCATAAGGCATGAGAGTAGAGGCGTTGGCGATGCGATGGAGAGTGTGTGTAGTGCGTGAGGCAGGTTCTGGTGACGCTGGGGGTGCTGGCGGGCGCCCAAGGGCACGAAGCGACGTGGCGGCATCCAGTGACACCGGCGAAAATGCGTGTAGTGTGTGTTGCAGATACCGCCGATGCTATTTGCATGGACGGGCGCTTTCCTCTGCGTAAAGAGGCGCGGCGGTGATGGCCAGCGACATTGGCCGTCTACTACTCTCAATGGATTACAAATACGTGAAGCACGGAGCTACCACTGTGGCCCTTATGGGACAAGGTAGAATCGCCGAAGACCTGGACAATCCCCGTGGGAATGCCTCTTCGACGGGCTCTGGCCCGATGTCCCAGGATGGGAGGATGAGGGCTCGCGTATATGACGGAATTCCTGAACCACGTGGAGAGGCTATCTTAGCTGCGCCTCATCCTTCCTCCCCAAACCTGGCACACGGGTCGGCGCTTCAACATAAGGCGAGCGGCGCTATATGGCAGATGGCACCGCCGCCTCGACGGTACCGGCGGGTAGATCGGTACGACAAGGACGGGCGTAATCTGATTGTCTGGGGGCTCTCAGAACGCGCCAATCTACAGGAGATCGCCTCCAAAATGAGCGGTCTTGGTCTGGTGGTCCCGGTAATGGAGTGGCAAGGCCAGCGAATGTCTCGTCACCTGGAGCTGGTCTACGAGGACGATGACAGCAGGCAGACGGCGTTGCAGCAACTCAAACATCTCAAATTCTTCGGCAGAGGGGTCAATGTGGCCCTTGGGCGCAGGTTCACGGACAGGGAACGTGTCCGAAGGCTTATTCGCATCCATCTGCGTGGGGAAGCGGCGGTCCGGAAGGAGGAAGCTGCGACGGGATATCGCGTCTTGCCTCTGCATGAAGAATGTGTCGATGATGTGCAGGTGGTGTCTTCGGAATTGGCTGCCGATGCACCTAAGTGTGTGTCTGAGTGTGCTGATGTGCATGTGGTGCCCCTGCATTCGGCGGCCAGTGCAGTGGGGGACCAACCTGCGCAAGCACCTGCAGAGGGGGGCAGCACGAGGGCGGAAGCCAAGCGCGGCCGTCGGGTCCGGAAACGAGCCAAGAAGCACCGCTCCAAGCAGTTCGATACCGGCTTCAAGCTACCACAACTGGCAGGGTAAAACGGGATACGACAACGTAGGCACGGCGGAATGGGCATCATTCTACAAGCACGAGGGCTGGCTAGTCATCGGGGCTCAGGAGCACCGCATGGGCAAGAAGCAACTTTCCAAATGCAGCCTGGATGGATTCCGGATTTTTGGAAAACCTGCGGAGGTCAGCGAGAAAAATCGCTGCAAGGGTGGGGTTCTATTCGCGGTGGCTAACTTCCTTGGTCCGTATTGCAGCCTGGTGTCAGCCCCCGTCGACCACCGGCAGCAAGTGTGGCTGCGTATCGCCTCGGGTGTTACCGGCGCTCAGGATATCTATGTGGGCAACGGCTACTTTCCCCAGGAAACGCAGGAAGAAGAGTCGTCAGAGGCGTATGCGGCCTGGCAGGCAGCTATAGCTTTTTTTGGAGCCAAAGGTCTTGTGGTCACGGTGGCGGATGCCAACGCGAAGCTCGGGCCGGCATGCAGCCGAAAAGAGGAGGGCATCGTCGGTCAGCACGGGGAGGTCGATGATAAGGGAGCACCGGTACGTTCGGAGAACGGCAAGAGACTCGCGGCTGTCCTTGTCGCTTCTCGTGCCCAGTGGAAGGGTCCTACTGGTGGTCCCGGCGTGAGCAGCGCGGCATGGGCACAGGCAAGCACCTCCTCGATTACATCTGCGCGTCGCCTGGCCTGGCAGCTGGAGCAAAGTTCGGAGTATGCGACGATGATCTTGATACGGACCACAAGGCAGTATGGGCCGAACTGACGTGGAGCGGCCAGCGCCGACCAAAGCGGGCTGCGAAACCTTACAGGTCCTTTCGTGTTGATAAACTTATTGGTGCTGGTGTCTCGGGTAATGATCACGCTGCGAAGCAAGCGCTGGATTATCTACGCGACAAGTTCGATGACGTATTCCAGCATTGCCTACAGAAGCTTGGAGTGCATCAGCTGCCTGAGCTTGACCTATCGGGTGGTGCCGACAGCCAACGGGTGGTAGATGACGTCACCGAGCGAGTGGCGCAGTCCTTCCGAATGGCGGCGCACCGGGTCCTTGGCTCCAGATGTATACGACCCCGTTTCACCAACAATTGGTTCGACGGGGAGCTAAAGGAGCTCATTCAACAGCGCCGGGAGGCCTACGCAGCATACAGGAGGGATGAATCGAATGCGGAAGCCCGTCTGAATTGGCTACGGCTCCGCAAGCAAATTTGGAAGGCAACTCGGGCCAAGAAGTCCGCCTCCTTCAAGCAAGTGCAGGAAGAAGCGGTCAAATGTCAACGCGAGCAATCCTCAAAGCGCTTTTGGCTACTCGCGAAGCGGCTTGGCGGGGCACGCAGAACGAAGGTCTCCGCAGGTGCAAAGGGAGGATGGCTCACTGGCGTGTACGCTGCAGGAAAAGGTCGCTCGGTGGGAGGAATTTCGGAGAAATTCGGTGAAGCCACGGGAAAATCCGGCAAGTGCGGCTGTTGTGGTGGAGTGCTGTGCAGAAGCAGGCTCGCTGGAGTGGGAGGAAGCAGAAGCTAAGCGGCAGTTCCACTGGAACGATCGCTTCAGAGATGAGGTGGCCCGGGCTATGAAGGAGCACGAAGTAGGTGAAGACACTTGCGAAGAGCTGGACAAGCCGTTCACGCAAGAGGAGGTCCTTGCAAGGCAACGTGCCCTGAATAACCACAAAGCTTGTGGCGATGGCGGCGCCTACATCAATGGCTACTTAACGCAGTACTTCAACTGGATTGGAGAAGCCGAGAGGACTCCAAAAGCTTGGGGCAAGGGAATCATCGTCAATATCCCCAAGGGTGGGGATCCTACGGATCCTGACAACTGGAGGGATATCTCGATTATTAGTTGCCTTGGTAAGCTGTATCTGTGCTTATTAGCTACTCGTCTAACGCTCTTCGTGGATGGCCCGGATAAGCTACGTCCAGAGCAGGGAGGCTTCCGCCCGGGGCGTCGCACTACGGATCAGGTCTTTACCCTTTGGCAGAGGTTGAAGGGGCGTCAGCAGCAGAAGCGGGAGTCGTATGTCCTGTTCGTCGATCTACGCAAGGCTTTCCCGTCTGTTTGGAGAGATGGCCTATTTGAGAGGCTCTGGAAGCTGGGTGTAAGGGGCAAGTTCTGGCGCACGCTACGCAGGTGCTACGAGCAGACTTCGTCGCAAGTGCTAGTTGATGGAGCACTCACCCCCGAAGTACTGGAGGGTGTAGGCGTCCAACAGGGGTCCCCTCTCTCTCCCACACTCTTCAACGTCTTTATGGATGAGCTGTGTGATCGGCTGGCGAGTGCCCTCAAGATCACGGATGTGAAGCGGCTGAACGACATCAAGGCACTTCTATACGCGGACGACGTGGCCCTCACCGCTCACAGCCGCACCGAGCTCCAGAAGATGGTCAATCTTGTGGCCAAGTTCGCGGAAAATTACCGGCTGGAAGTCAACTTGAAGCCCGGCAAGACGGAAATCATGCCCATTTACACGTCGAGCAAGGCGAAACGACCAAGTATCAGGGAGCGAGGTGAGCCCGTGGTGTGGTTTCGCGGCCAGAAGCTTTGTGTCACCAGTCAGTACAAGTACCTGGGAGTGATTATCACCGACAACCTGAAGTGGAAGGAGCAGGCCCTGCGGGCTACGCGTGTCACTGAAGTCGCCACCGCAGGTTGGTACTCTTTGTGGTGTGCAGGTGAGATACAAGCTAGGTATCGTCTCATGTGCTGGAATCAACTTGTGGGGGCCAAGCTGAAGTACGCCTTCGATGTCTGGCGTGCCCCCGTATCGCAGCTCACCAAGCTGGAGGCAGCAATGCTGCGCCCCATGAGGATGATTCTCGGCATCAGCCCTAAGACAAGCAAGTGGATTACACTCTTTCTGGCGCGCTCTTTGAGTGCGGAGCGTTTGCGGCGGGCGGCGCAACTGAAGTTCTATGGACGGCTGCGTGTTCTACCGGAGGAGCGATTTCCTGTCATCGCATCTCAAGTCAAATCCGACTGGACTGCGGAGGCCGAAGGCGCTATCAGGGACTCAATGGATCTACAACAAGGGCTTCAGGAGCTCCTAAATAGCTCAGAGAAGGACCTCGAGGGTTGGAGTTCGACTGTGGACAAGTGGGCCCTTCAGCAGGACGTCAAGATGGTGCAGCAACTGATGTGGGACAAGCGAGAGGCAGGCAGCGATCTTACTGATGGCCTGCGAGTCATCCTAAGACAAGTCTTTGGAACTAAGGAGTTCCCAAGATGGGTAGCCCTTGATGATGCGCATTATAATCAGCTTCGGAGAAGGTTGCTCAGCTGCAACAACCGCCTTCGGTTGTACCGCAGCAAATTGGTCAGTGGCATGTCCCCTCGCTGCTTCTGTTGTCATGATGATGTCAATGAGTCCTTGCGCACTTCTTATGGGATTGCCCCATGCATGAGGCGAGACGTAAGCAGCTGTTGCTGAGTATGCAGAGGCTCGGTGGCATGGCTGTGGGGGGTGCTGAGGGGGATGGAGGGAGTGGGGAGGGTGGTGAGGTCGTAGGCGGTGAGGTTGTGGTGGAGGAAGTGTTGCTTGGGCGGGAGCGGGAGGGCTCTGTGCGGCAGGGTTGGGATGATATGTCGCCTGTGGATCAATCACGATTGTTTTGTAAGTTTTTTCAGGGGAAGTCGCGCTTCCGCAGTAACTTTAGGCTTGCTGCGTTGTTAGGGGTTACAGCGTTGCGTCCCCCTCCAAAGTTGGATGTGTTGTTTGGATCATATGTGTCTGAGTGTTGGTCTGCTAGGGAGGGTAAAAGGGAGGAGCTTGGGGTGGAGGATGGGGGCGAGGAGGTGATTGACCTCACTGAGGTTCCATCAGCTTCTGTCCCACCCTCTCCCCCAAGTGACGTTGATGTTGCGCGGCGCGGCCGTCCGCGCAGTGTGGACGTCCTGGCTAGAGAGAGGGGTTCGGGAGCGCAGCGTAGTGTCTCCGAGTTCTTCTCTTCAGCTAACACCCTCGCATCTAGCTCTTCATGCACTTCACAGCCCCCATCTGCCCCTACTGTTGCTGTTGCTGCTATGTCTGTTTGGTGTTCTGACAATGCGTTGGGATCGGCTGACCCCGGTGACCCAATGGAGGCACATGTCCAGGATCTGGATCTGATGCTATAGTCTGAGGAAGCCTATTATTATTATTATTATTATTATTATTATTATTATTATTATTATTATTATTATTATTATTATTATTATTATTATTATTATTATTATTATTATTATTATTATTATTATTATTATTATTATTATTATTATTATTATTATTATTATGTATGTTTGTTTGTATGTATATACATGTATACATATAAGTCTGGGCATGACGCTAAATTGCATCCGCTCTTGGTGCACGACTCTAAACTGTAACAACCCATGTTGTTTGATTTACCCTTGTTCATCAATTCTCCATTTCTTAATTATCCTTTGTCCTTTCTCTTTCTGTTCCATACTCATTCTTTATTATCTCTCTTGTCTTCATTGTTCCAATTTTCAGATCCCTTCGCTTTGCCGTCTCTTTCGTTTTTTCTTTGTTCCCCTCTCTCCTTTCAAATTCTTCATTCCTTTTTATTTTCCTCGCCCCCCTCCCCCCCCCCCCCCAACTTCTGTTCGAACCCTGTTTTGACCTCTGGTTTTCATTTTTCTTTATTTGACCTCCTACACTTCTCCCTGGAGTCTGCTATTTTCTCTCTTTGTTCACCCTTGTTTTTTAACGAAGTTCGCCTACTTACATGCTTCCTTTTCACCTCTACGAAAAGCAAGCGTTCTTCATTATTAAAAGTCGTTTAGTGGATAATAATAATAATAATAATAATAATAATAATAATAATAATAATAATAATAATAATAATAATAATAATAATAATAATAATAATAGTGCTTCTCTGTCAATGGCTGATGCATTTCTGCACATGCGCCTCCATCGTCTCACCCGTGAGGGGAGTACGAAGAATTGACGATAAGCTCTAATGACACCCCCGCAAGGGCAGTTCCAACACTTCCAGACGGGCCGGTATGTTCAATGAAAATACTGGTCCAGAAATAGACCGGTATGTTCAATGAAAATACTGGTGGCACCGACGGGAATCGAACTGGCGACAGGGCCCAGATGGTAGAACTTGACCACTGGGCTATCACGGTGTCCATAATAATAATAATAATCATCATCATAATAATAATAGTGCTTCTCTGTC
The DNA here is from genome assembly GCA_019918135.1 of Paulinella micropora. Classification (NCBI taxonomy): domain Eukaryota; phylum Cercozoa; class Imbricatea; order Euglyphida; family Paulinellidae; genus Paulinella; species Paulinella micropora. Next base: position 174,526 of record WBZZ01005435.1, read on the forward strand.
AATGGCTGATGCATTTCTGCACATGCGCCTCCATCGTCTCACCCATGAGGGGAGTACGAAGAATTGACGATAAGCTCTAATGACACCCCCGCAAGGGCAGTTCCAACACTTCCAGACGGACCGGTATGTTCAATGAAGATACTGGTCCAGACGGAGCGGTATGTTCAATGAAAATACTGGTGGCACCGACGGGAATCGAACTGGCGACAGGGCCCAGATGGTAGAACTTGACCACTGGGCTATCACGGTGTCCAACATAATAATAATAATAATAATAATAATAATAATAATAATAATAATAATAATAATAATAATAGTAATGATAATAATAATAATAATAATAATAATAATAATAATAATAATAATAATAATAATAATAATAATAATAATAATAATAATAATAATAATAATAATAGTGCTTCTCTGTCAATGGCTGATGCAAATCTGCACATGCGCCTCCATCGTCTCACCCGTGAGGAGAGTACGAAGAATTGACGATAGGCTCTAATGACACCCCCGCACGGGCAGTTCCAACACTTCCAGACGGACCGGTATGTTCAATGAAAATACTGGTGGCACCGACGGGAATCGAACTGGCGACAGGGCCCAGATGGTAGAACTTGACCACTGGGCTATCACGGTGTCCATAATAATAATAATAATAATGATAATAATAATAATAATAATAATAATAATAATAATAATAATAATAATAATAATAATAATAATAATAATAATAATAATAATAATAATAATAGTGCTTCTCTGTCAATGGCTGATGCATTTCTGCACATGCGCCTCCATCGTCTCACCCGTGAGGGGAGTACGAAGAATTGACGATAGGCTCTAATGACACCCACGCAAGGGCAGTTCCAACACAATGAAACCTATCGTCAATTCTTCGTACTCCTCACGGGTGAGACGATGGAGGCGCATGTGCAGAAATGCATCAGCCATTGACAGAGAAGCACTATTATTATTATTATTATTATTATTATTATTATTATTATTATTATTATTATTATTATTATTACTATCGACTTGAAAAAAAAAGAGTTTTTAGGTTTTCGTTGGAATTTCAGTTTTCGTTGAAATTTCAGTTTTGTTGAAAAGTTTGAATTTTGAAATTAACTGCTATATGCGTCCGCAAAAATAACGTAATTTTAGCGAAATGTTACCGTTAATTTTGAATTTTTGGCACCAAAACGAAAAAGTTACTCACAATCGAAAAAGTGACACAAAAGTTGATTGAAAAAGTAACACAAAGGGTCAAATCGAAAAACTGTTTTTGTTTTTTTGTCTTGAATGTCGATAGCATTATTATTATTATTATTATTATTATTATTAGTCTTGCCCTCAGGAGCTCAATCGGTGGCCCCGATCATCAGGCGAGAGACTGACACGGGGGGGTGGAGGACCTCGAACAAGGGTATTGGAGGCTTATGTCCGTTGAGGATATGCCATTAGCTGCATCAGTACGCCTCAGATATAGTAAATCTGCCTTGGAGTGTTGACTGTGACATATTTGAGGGAAATCCCGATGAAAAAACCTAGTCACACTTGCTAAACAGAGTTCCAGCCCAATGGCCTCAAGGCGTTAAACTGTGACGCCAACTCATAACCCTTTGGTGGTAGATGCTGGGGAGGAGGGTCGTTGCGCGCGTAAAAGATCTTAAACTCCGCATATGCTGGTTGATAGCCCAGGACCCAGCAGACACCAGATTGTTATGGGTGGGGTTTCGAGGCAGCTCTAGCAACCGCGCTTGGTGTATGCACTTGCACATTCGGTGACGTCTTGCAAGAGGTTGCTGGGACTGCGGAATAACCTCGGCTTAGTGCAGTCTTGCCCTCAGGAGCTCCATCGGTGGCCCCGATCATCAGGCGAGAGACTGACACGGGGGGGTGGAGGACCTCGAACAAGGGTATTGGAGGCTGATGTCCGTTGAGGATATGCCATTAGCTGCATCAGTACGCCTCAGATATAGTAAATTATTATTATTATTATTATTATTATTATTATTATTATTATTATTATTATTATTATTATTATTATTATTATTATTATTATTCAATGATGATGATTATTATTATTATTATTATTATTATTAGTATTAGTATTATTATTATTATTGATTATTGTGTTTTATTATTGATTATTATTATTATTATTATTATTATTATTATTATTATTATTATTATTATTATTATTATTATTATTATTATTATTATTATTATTTTTACTATTATTATTATTATTACTATTATTATTATTATTATTATTATTATTATTATTATTATTATTATTATTATTGTGGACACCGTGATAGCCCAGTGGTCAAGTTCTACCATCTGGGCCCTGTCGCCAGTTCGATTCCCGTCGGTGCCACCAGTATTTTCATTGAACATACCGCTCCGTCTGGACCAGTATTTTCATTGAACATACCGGTCCGTCTGGAAGTGTTGGAACTGCCCTTGCGGGGGTGTCATTAGAGCTTATCGTCAATTCTTCGTACTCCCCTCACGGGTGAGACGATGGAGGCGCATGTGCAGAAATGCATCAGCCATTGACAGAGAAGCACTATTATTATTATTATTATTATTATTATTATTATTATTATTATTATTATTATTATTATTATTATTATTATCATTCAACTATTATTATTATTACTATTCAACTATTATTATTAGAATTATTATTATTATTATTATTATTATTATTATTATTATTACTACTACTACTACTACTACTACTACTACTACTACTACTACTACTACTACTATTACTACTACTATCAGACTCAACACTTTAACGACCGGCCAAAATCATCACCGTCACTGTTGACTTTTTCACTCTTTTTGACCGGCCCGTTAGATTCTCCTCTGCACGACGTTTCGACTTCACTATTAATAACTAGTTTTCGTTTTCGTTCAGAAATGACTTCAAACGATTAATTTAAAAATCAGCCATGAATTGCCCTTTTCCCTATATCACTGCCTTTTTGCCTGTCCTTTTGTTAGACATATTAATACAATTAACCGGATAGTCCGAGTACGGTCCGGTATACTATGATGTAACTGATATGTGTCATTAGAGGCGCGGCCATTACTTATGTCCGGCCTAGTATGTATTCGGGCTGTCCCTTGGCGCCCTTTTCTGACATTAGAGTTTCTACTGTAGGACACAGCTAGTATACGGCAGATTGTTAAGTTAGTCTCACAGCTTATAGAGCATTGTAGTGTGAATGTTAGGTCTGGTAGACTTTATTCACTTTTAGCGTACTATCGGGGCGTGCGGAAGGCTGCCACCGAAAATACGAACTGGTGTACGTGCGGAAGGATGTCACCAAATATTTGAATCTGGTGTGTGTGCGGAAGGCTATCACCAGTCTGGTGTGTGTGCGGAAGGCTACCACCAGTCACACTAGGCGGATTGTGCGGAAGGCTGCCACCTAGCTGCTAGCACAACGTTAATAACTAATTATTTTCTATTGTCACCTCGCTTCTCTACCCATAGAGAAAGCAATACTGGTAGTTGAGTCCTCAGCTTACTTCTACCTTCCGCCCTTGGTACGCCCGAATTCAATATGGCGTATCAAGGTTCTGATCTAGTAAAAATGAGGCTAGACCCTCCAAAGTTCGATCATGGAAAAGAATGGGAGTTGTTCTAATACACCTTTACATCAGTTATAGGTGTAACACACCCAGAAATACTATCCATGATTCCGGGCTTGAAGTTGAGCTGAGTCTCACCCCCGTTAGCTAAACCTATACAAATATCTAAACGACCTGAATCCCCTACTAGGCTACCAGTGCTTTCATGTCACCCAAAAAGGAAGAGGAAGACAGTGTAATGCCCCCAACGATAGCTCGTAAAAAGTCGGTAATACAACCAAACACAGTCCTCAAAAGATGAGAATGATGTCTCGTTATATTAGCTCAGTGAAGCCAAAAGGAAAACGGCAACAGACCAGGAATAAAATGGCATCAGGTCCAATCCGGACAAATAATACTGAAAAACAAGCTGGTGCACCTGTCACCAGGAAAAGGTACTTTTTACCGGCTATCCGGGGGGTGATGCCTACAGTACCCCCTCCCGATTTTATGACGGAAATAGCATTTTCGTCATACACCTTCTGATTTCTTTCTGCAAATAGTATGCGCTATGGAGTCATGCCACACAGCGCATCGACCCACGGATAGACGCTAAAAGACGATAAATATATCCTCATGCGGCAAGTCAAAGCGGATTCTCCAGCCATTCTTGTAGATTTTTGAACTCCTTCCCCTCAACCTCCTTTTTTTTTTTTTTTTTTTTTTTTTTTTTTTCTCGGCAGTATGTCAAGAACAAACGTACTATTAATAAAAAAAAAAAAAATACAAGCAACGTGGTGCTGTAGTACGATTCCCCCTTTGATCTCCTTCTTCTTATCATTATCATTACTATTATCATTATTATTATTATTATTCACAGGGAGATCGTAAGTACATTGTCTTTTTTAATGACATACCCTTGTATAAGGCGGATATCCTATGATATAGTATTAGGGGGCCAGTCCTAATAGCTATATCCGAAGTCGAGCTGTATGTACCCGACCCTGCGATATACCGACACAAGTAGAGATTGACCGTGCTCAGGTACGACAGTATATAATCTATCGTAAAAAATAATTTAATGAAAGTTTCAGAGAACATTTCATTTTCGAGAACATCATCCCAGGACTTGGAAAGGGTCATACCCGGGAACACCATCGCTCAATACACTAGCGATCCCCGTATACAGTGTAGTATCATCGTCGATCGACCTTTCGCACTCGTATGTTGCGATCGAATGCCAAGTTATATCACTGAGTCTTTTTAATATTCATATTGATAACTGATGATGCATGATCAAATCATGATACGCCGTGGGCAATCAACCAGTTTGTTTGAGACGCATAAAGAAAAATAATTTCTTTGTCACTGCCTTCGTCGTCTGGCGCGGATTTCTTTACCTGGTGGAGGACCACCTACAAAAGTGAGATCGAACTTTGACTGTTCGAGAATGTCCCAGATCTTATTAGGGATTCCGCCCAACGATAATTCAAAAGGGATATCAAGCACTCCTCTTGGCAGTGTCTGAATGGTCCACTTCCGTCTGTCAGATCATCGTACTGACTGCTTAGCATCTTCTGCATCGCCTTCTGGGTCAGTGTCCGTCCCCTCCTTCTCCTGGTGGACGTCCTGTGATCCCATCGACCTCATCGCCTTCCTCGGTTGGTCGTTGATAAGATCATTCCGCGCTCTCCTTAGCTGCGCCTCTGTGATCTTCTCCTTCTTTCCGCTATGCTCTCGCGGAGACTTAGACTGAGTCCCCACCGCGCTTATGCGGTCAGTCTTCTCCTTACTGTCCACCTCACTCTCCTCCTTCTCAGCTATTGGTGCCCGATAAGCATCGTCTTGGTCTATGCCAGCCTCCTTGTGGATGGGCGGCACCTCTTTGAAATCATCTTTCATCCGCTTTAACGCCTCCTCAACGGATTTATCTTCCAATAAGAAGGGATCATACTTAATCAGCCTTCTTACATTCACAATTTGCACCTTCCCTCTACCCCTGATCTTGTAGTTCAGAGGTCCCGTCTGTTCCATAATCTGATAAGGTCCTTTCCAGTGAGTGAACAGCTTAGAGCTGACTCCTTTCGGGACCTGAGGATGATACAACAGTACAATATCCCCAACCTGAAACTTGATCTGATCCAAGTGCGCTTGTCGCACCCCTTCAGCATCAGTCTTTCGGCGCTCCGCCTCTCTATGCGCCCTGACTATTTGTTCCGCCTCCATCTTCACTCTGCGCCCTGACTATTTGTTCCGCCTCCATCTTCACTCTAAGTCTCATCCCAAGCAACTCATCCGCATCCGCCCAAGTGTCTTTTGGGTGAAGGAGCGAAGTCGGGGTATCAGGCTCACGCCCATATACTAACTGATATGGTGAGATTGAGCTCTTCGAGCCTCCTAACGCCGTAGAGGGTAGACAGTTCATTGCAAACGCAAATGATGGTGCTGCCTCGACCCATGCTCTTTGATTCTCCTTCTTCGTGCAATACATCTTTAGTGAGGCTTTGAGGGGTCTGTGTACCCGCTCGATTTTCCCACTTGCTCGCGGGTTATAGGCAGTAATATATTGCCATTTCATCCCGTAATACTTAGATAGTTTGTCGATGACCTCGTTATTAAAGTCCGAGCCTCGATCAGAACATATCTTTCTTGGTACTCCGATCTGTGAGATGATCCTATCGATCAGCGCCTCGGCCGTCGTCTTGCCGGTAACGTCTTTGACAGGGATGATCCACACATAGTTGGTGGCTCTGTCAATAGCCGAGGAGGTATTTGTAACCATCCTTCGATTCTGGGAAAGGTCCCACATGATCAATGTGTATAAACTCAAACATCCCCGCATGAAGAGGAAATTTGCCAATCAGGCCGAAATTTGCCTTCAGTGGTGTTTTGTTTATCTTGCACGGGATGCATGCATCCACCGCCTGATCTATCTCCTCCTTCATCTTCTTCCACCAGAATCGCCTCGCTACGAACATGTGAGTTCGTTGTCGACCCGGATGCGCCAAAAGTGGGCAATTGTGGGCTGCGACAAATATAAATCGTCTCAGACTCTCCGGTACCCAAAGGGTCCATTTGTCCGGCTGTGACGCATAGCGACCGTGAAGGCCCTTGTACCACAGTAGACCATCTCTCCATCCCATCTCCTTCATCTGATCTTTGATCGCTTTCGTTATCTTCAGCTCATCCGGGTTCTGATATAACTGTATGAGTTCCTTAAACTCCGGATCTTGAGCCTGTTGTTGCCTCCATGCGGTAGGCGAGGCTATATGGATAGTACCATCTTCTAGCCGTATCCCGATTCTTTCCGGGTCATCGTCTAGGTCACTTCTCCGCTCTTGAGGAGGCTCCGCATAAACATCCTGCGTCTCCTCTTCCTCTCTTATGTTCGCCTTCGCATTCTCATATACCTCATAGGACCACTCAGCGTCCTCCTGGGTATGTAGCTCACAACATATCCCGTGATCCGGGCCTTGTGGACTGTACCGTAGACCTGTGCGGTCATATCGGACTCCACTCGCCATCTCCATCGCCTCAATGTGGCTGACCTCATACACCTTGTCAGTGGACAAGTCTTCCATCTCCACCGTGGACACCAACGCCGATACTTCTGAGTTAAACTCTAGCCTAGAGAGGCTATCAGCGACCACATTTCGCTTTCCCGGTAGATGGACCATTGTAAAATCGAAACAAGAAAAGAACGCTTGCCACCGCGCCAGCCGTCCAGTCTGTTCATGATTCATCAACCATAACAGGTTATGATGATCAGTTCTGACAGTAAATTGAGGTCCTCCCCACAAATACTCTCTGAGCCTCTTGAGGGCCCACACCACCGCTAACACCTCTCTTTGCCTTGTGCAATAGTTTCTCTCCGCCGCACACAACTTCCTACTAATAAACATGATTGGGCGTAATTTCTTCTCCTCATCCTCTTGTTGTAATACAGCCCCAATCGCAAACTTAGATGCGTCTGTATCGACTACGAATTGTTTCGTAAAGTCGGGCATCGTTAACACCAGTCCTCCGTCTTTCGGGTCTTTATAAATAAGATCTTTGAGCGCATGAAACGCTTGCAAAGCCTCTTCGCCCCACTTCTCAAAGTCTCCAAAATCTATCATTTTCTCCAACTTAGCCCGTGTTGCACCCCAATCGGGTATAAACTGGCTATAGTATTGCGCCATCGCAAGGAATGAGTGCAATTCAGTGCGGTTCTTTGGTATCGGTCGATTCATAATCTCCTCCCTCTTCTCTTTGGATATCGAGACTCGATTATGGGAGATCTCGTACCCTAAGTATGTCACACTCGTCTTGGCAAGTTGACACTTCTTTAGATTGCACTTCAGGCCAAAAGCTCCGATGCGCCTGAATATATCGGACAAATGATCGATATGCTCCTCCATTGTGTTAGAGTATACGATAATGTCATCGATATAGCAAAATGCATATTCTCCCGCCTTCTGTCCCCACCTTCTCATAAAGCCTCCGTCAGACAAATCATCGTACTGACTGCTCAACATCTTCTGCATCGCCTTCTGGAAAAGTCCTGGGGCTTGCTTGAGGCCCATCGGAAGCACTTTCCATTGGTATATTTCCATACCCACCACAAACGCCGTCAGCCATCTGGACTTTTCCTACAGTGGTATCTGCCAGAATCCATTCTTAAGGTCAATGACCGAATAGAATTTTGCATTCCGCAGTACTCTCCTTCCTTCTTCTAATGTCGGGAGAGGATTTCTCTCTTCCTCCAGCACCTTGTTAACACGAGCATAGTTAACTGTCAGGCGCCATTCTCCTCCTGGCTTCGGCACTATTCTCGGTTGTGAGACTATTGGAGATGTTGATCTCTCAATAAAGTCCTCATTGAGCAGCTGTCTTGCTAGCTCCTCCGCTATCTTCGCCTCATGTATACTCAAATTCGCCCTTCGTGGTGCCGGTGACGGCTCCGCACCCGGTATTTTGTAAATAACCGCAGTGAAATCTTCAGGCTTGACACCACCTGCATGTGGAGGGTCAAAAATTTCCTTGTTCGCCTCTAATTTGGCTTTTAAAAGCTCCTTCTCCTTCTCCGTGCCTACTCCTTCTTCCAATATTTTCCGCGCCGCCGCTTGAAAATCTTCATCAGACATCTGCTTATGTTGCTTGAGGGGTTCTCTGTCCTCCTCCAAGCCTAAGTCCTCTTCCGAGACATCATCTAGGCCCGTCCTTTCATACGTGACCGTGTCCGGCTCATCATCTTTACCGAGCTCCACCAGCATGTCAATGAGTCTCGCGTATTGCAAAGGAGCGTTACGGGTGTAAAAACCATCAAAGCATGTGAATGCTTGCGGTATCAATTTTCAACTTGTCGAGGTCTCTGAGCTTCCGCTTGTATGCACTGCTCTGCTCACGAGTTCCCATACGACAAGCCACCACTAGCTGTTGCTTGCGAGAGGGTACCGGTATAGGATGATCAATAAGCCGGTCCCTTATTTCCTGCGCCCATATCGCCTTCTCATTATATGGCAGGATAATAGTATGCGGCTTATTATTTTCGAATAAAGTCCGTAAGCATTTCTTCACTTCAGTTAGTGAACGCGGCCACGTCGGCTCGTCACCCCAGAAATCAGTAATAAAACTTTTAATAGTTTCTGGTGGAGTATCCGGGATTCGCCCCGTTCTCCTTGGTACAAACGCCTCCCTTTTTCTTCTCCTACTTTCGCATGGAAACAGTATCCGT
>WBZZ01005436.1:0-10000 GCA_019918135.1 Paulinella micropora
TGTTCGCCATTTTCCCTCCATCTAACATCAATTTCATTCTTCTTAATACATACTCCACCTTTTGAATTCTCACTCATTCTATATTATGTCAGTTTTATTTCTTTTAAATAGTAAATAAAAATATGACATATGTTTTCTTGTAGTGTGCTGTAGAAGGCTATTTGGTTATTTTTGTTTCTTTGTATCTACTTGTTGGATTTTTTTACTGCTTTTTTATGGTTCTTATTTTTTTTTACTGCTTTTTTATGGTTCTCATTTTTTTTACTGCTTTTTTGTGGTTATCATTTTTTCGTTTTGTTTTTTGAAATACAGGAAAACGAATTTATTTATTTTGCTTTCTTGTATTTATCAAAAAATTTCGCTTTTTTATTTTGCTGTTTTAATGCTTAGTATTTACTATCAACAGGAAGGCTCAAACAACCCAGACGAGGTCAAGAATTGATTGAATTCTTGACGAGTTCTGGGTTATCATCTACTAGGAGGGAAGTCTTGGCCCCCATCGCTACTACCACAAGGTCCGTCTCCTTTGGATAGAGTAGGAGACAGTGTGGAGTCACAGACAGAGCAGACAAGCGATACACACACACACACGAAACACCTGTGGGAAAGGGCAGTAAAAGAGACACAGGATACGGAAAGGTGATAAGCTTTGAAGACTTTAAGAGAATAAGTGAACAGCTGAACAGTGTTATCATTATATATTCATATAATTATAGTTCTTCGGATATCCCTTCAAGTTGTAGTTTACACATCAGTAAAAGATAAAATAATTTCTACTTCAAGTCCGAAGTTAAATCATTTTATTCAAGTTTATATATAATCATTTATATTATCTATATTTACCGTTAATTACAGTAACGACCGGCAATAATGTTTTTCATATCACTTCCAATATATTACCATTTAACATTGTCAATTTCATTTCTGTCAACTAACAATATTTAACGAATCTACCGGCCAGAATTCCCTGTAACTTCTTCCCTCATCACACCTAATTCATGGGATGATTTGCCTAATCATATGATTGCACGACAGTGCGATCCATGTTACTTAAAGGTTATGTAATACGTATCTAGCACGCGATGATACGTATCGATAGAACCGCATTCACATGATAGACAAATCGGTTTCCGTATCTTGTCGAGATCACTAACTAAACTGCTGTAGGTATCTGAAGTACTGTTTGATGCCGGGATGAGGGATTATTAAGTCTGTTCCGTACCTTATCTTTAATTAAGTGGATACATAGTTATGGCAGGTTACGAGCCTACCGCTACTAAGTTGACACTTAAGGTCCCCCACCTCCCGCCTCATGTCACTAAGTCGATAGAACACGCCTACGACTTTGACAACTTTCGCTGGTCTGCGTTGCAATTCTGCGAGGGAGTGGATCCCCGACTGCTGATTTTCTTGCGAGACCCGAACTCGCCCCTGACCAACGCTGAGCTGAAACTGCTAATAACCCCAGGTCCCCCACCTGCTCTGCCTGCTGTCGACCCTGATGCTGATCTGAGAATTGCTCTTGCTGGCATACCTGCTGCCCCAACATTTGCACAATTGGAAAACTGTTTTTCCCCTGTACTGTCTTTGAAACTAAAAGTTAAAACCCGTTCAATAATTTCCGAGACTGTCTCTAACCATCCCGCCTTAGTTGCAATCCGATCCGCTGGTAGAGAACCACACCAAATGTGGCACGCTCTCATCAACGAATTCGGTCAATTAGGAACTATTAACACGGCTCAACTCCAGGCACAGCACGTTGCTGACCAACTGCGACCTGCTGAGGACGTTGAGGCGCGGATCAATAAGTTCAAATGGCGGCTAGAGAAAATCTCGGAAACACAAAACTTTGATGAGGGCTACAAATGCAACGAGCTCCTCATCAAACTGAACAAAGCAACACACACCAAGTTAGGTGAGAAAGCAAATGTCCGGTACTATACCCCGTTGAATGATGCAGATCGCCCAACGTTTCGCGAACTCTGCACATACATAAAATCATTAGTACAGTCGGATAAACTTACGCTTGACCTTGGCAAACTATCACTCAACAACAAACCCGACAAGACACCGTTGTTCTACGCTCGAGACACACGTATCGAACGTAAAACAATAATCAAATGTCACTCTTGTCGTGGACCTCATCGAGTGAAAGATTGTCAAAACAAATGCGTACCGCTTCCCCCTCCCCAAAAGTCGTGCGCCCAATATCCGTGGCATCGCCCATATGATTGCCCGATTCGGAGGGAAATTTACGGAAGCGGGCGTAGTCGCTCACGTTCTCGCAGCCCACGTCGCTCCTCAAGTCCGGGTCCTTCACGGCACAATCCCCGGAACCAGCGTGCAACGCAGCGAGGTAGATCACCAACATCACACCGCGTCCACTTTGCACAAGAAGTCGAAGACATAGATCAGGACACCTATGACGAAGACAAAGGCGATGAGTGTGATGATGGATGGTGCGGCATGATGCGAGACGTTGTTGATGTTGAGAGCGACACAGAGCCTGCAGAGAGTTATACGAATACAGAAGATGAGCAAGCCGAAGTAAAATTCCGCCTCCTATTATCATCTTTTGAAAGACTACCTGTAGACTCCATGCCGGGGGCAATACTGTCACATTCTATTCCCCCCGCCATGCCAGCTCCACAAACAACATCTACCGCCCCAGTTGTAAATACTACAGACTCAATAGGCCAGTCACCTATTGAAGAAGTAGTAAGTACAGCTGCAGCGGCTGAACACCCACATAGACCAGCTAGCACTACGTCAGAACCTAGTGGTTTTATGCACCCGCCTACTGAATTTGATCCGCTTTACGAAGGCGAAGCGCCGCTTCCGCAGGCCTTCGGCGTCGTAAATCCGCATCAAGATTTCATTAACACACCGGGTAATAGACCCGCTGACATACCTTGGGAAAGCTTAACTAGAGCTCAACAATTAGACGAAAACGACTTTCAAACGAAGCTGAACGTTTTCGTCTATATTCAAAAGCTCTACAGACAAATTGGGGAACCACAGGGGTATCCAGTGCCACCTCTCCACTGGCCACCCATCTGGAGAGTTGATGCACCAAAATCCTATGTCTTCCCGAGAGAAGACCCGTGGTACCCAAATGGAAAGCTTGTTAGTTTAAAACCTAAGCTAGAGTGGCTCACAGAGGAGATGATCACACCACTCAGCAGTTCAGGAAAGCCTATACCAGGTGACCCCTGGCATAGACCAGCAACAAGATGTGGAAAGGAACTTCCAGCAATACTTCGTTCGCCTGAAGCATTGCTTGAAACATCAGAATCCCATCCTGTTTTTCCTAACGCACCCGCTTTTTGGGCAGGCGATGTACACTTTGCATTCAACCATGCTAAGCTTGTTGAAATGGACTACTGGTCTTACCGGTTACGTTTCAACATCTTACCATCAGGTTGGCAAAGCAAGCCAAACATATGCAATCAATGCGTCTTATATCATGATAATGGAATGATACCTATTGGCTTGCCTTCATCTCCGCCTCGCCCCCCAACTTTCTGCGAACACTGCGACAGACCGTACACACACAAACATAAACTGTCTACCTGCAATGGATGTGGATTGGTAAAGTACTGCAATCAAACTTGTCAAAAGAATGTTTGGGCAGCACATTACCGATTCTGCCAATTCGCACGCACGCCTGCGAACGCTAGCATGAGAACGCAGACAGCAAAAGACGTACTGCCTAGTTGCGGTATAGGCAGTGTTAACTACCGCTTCGCTCTATTCGCCTACCAACGCCTTATGCGTTACGAAATTATTCCCACTGGGGAACAATCTCTGCGAATAGCTGCGAAACGGCCGCTCTCGATAGAAGGAGAAGCCATCCGCGCTATGTTCCGGCGACTGGCTGGATTCCCCACATACGATCCAGTCAAAGGCAATAGGATCCTTATTCAAGGAAATATAGACATCAACGAGCGTCTTCAACAGGATCCATACCGCCAGATCAAGCCGTTTACGATGGTCTTCTTCGACCCATCTCAAACGCCGGAGGTCAACCCTACAACCACAGACAACAACAGTCAATGTTTGCTTGGCTCCGCACCAAACATTCATACTGTTTTTGACTCTGGAACAAATCGAACAATCGTTCATCCAAAATCATCGATTGATCATGTGACCACCGGCCCCGCAGCACATCTGTCAGGCATATCAGCCGAAACCATACAAATTACTAAGAAGGCAACATTTCATTGGGAGACAGTACCAGGAGAAGGTAGCGCGTCTAGCTTCCTCCTCCCTGACTCCCTGATAGCCGATAGCACGCCTTACTCATTGGTTTCACCTGGCATATTAGACAACAAGCATGGGTACGCAACCATCTTCCAAAATAATCAAGCTATAGTCTTACACCACTCCATCAACATTGACCCTAGCTTGATCAAGATTAGAGGAAGAATGATGCCCAACTTGCTTTATCGTTCAGACACAAGAGATGACACACCACTTGACCCCAACAGACGGTTTTTCCCACAGTCACAAACACAAACACACAACGACAACAAAGACGTCAAGGTCAACTTCAGTGTCAATCGCAAAGCTAGCAAACAGTCCATCTCAGCATTAGAGGCACATAGACTAAGCGGTCATGGCATGGCAAAGGCTATGAAACAAGTAGCAGCAGCACTAGGCAGAACAATCAAAGATCCCCATTGGGAGACTAAACTTGCTCACCTCTGCCATGCATGCACTCTTAGCTCACCTCGCAAGCTTCCTTTCTTCACAGACCATGAACTTCTGGACCAACAGTTCAAAACTTTTGAAGCAATCTGCATGGATTTCAAGGGTCCCAAGTATACAGTATCGCTGCAATGCAATTACTATATACTTTTGATCCTTGAGACCAAAGGCAAATTCGCCTTCAAAATTTATCTTCCTTCAAGGAAGGCACAACTTTACCTCCCATGGGTGGTCAAGGTGTTTGCCTTCTTTGAAAGACAGACCGGCGTGAAGATTAAGCAAGTCAGGTTAGATGGCGAGTTTATCTCTTCTGGCCTTGTTGAACATTGCAACAACAAAGGAATTATTATGAAGCACACCCCACCGGGCGAGCCTCGTCTTAATTCCATTGCCGAACGCGATTTTCAAACAGGCACGAAACGAGCTAACGCAATCATGCTCGACGCAAAATTCCCCAACAATTTATGGGAAGAATGCGAAAGAGCTGAACATGCAATACGGATGATCACCCCGCAATCATCCGGAAAATACAAAGGACAATCTCCTTATGAGGTCACCCTCAAAAGGAAATTCCCTTTGGATTTCTTGCGTCCAGTCGGTTGCTTAGCATTCGTTCGTGTGCAAAAAGGCTTAAACAGACCAATGGCACAACCGGGATCACTTACAGGCTTCAACATTTTTCGCCGCCTTTACCGGGTTTTGGTAAAAGGGACAGCAAAAATTGTTGAAGCCCGAAACGTGAAGTTCGACATATGGGAAAGAGGGCACACAGCAAAAGTGTTGCAGCGACCTTGGGAGTTTGACAACCCTCCCATTCCTCAACCCAACCCTTTCCCCAACGAACTCACCCAAACGGTCGACCAAAAGGTTCGCATAAAAACGGACCCGACACAGTCCGGAAACGCCCCCGGTCTGCCAACCTTTCAGCTCAATGACGACGACGACGATAACGGGTACCAGTCGCTCGACGACCAACCGGTACCACCACCCCAACCACCCCCACAACGGCCCCAGCTTGAAGAAAAAGAACACACGGTCGTCAGGCAAAGACGACCCCCATCATCTTCACAGCTAAATTTACGTGGTTCGGTTGGACCAAATGTCCGTCGTTCATTACGCTTTGCAGCCAGTTCCAGTGGAAACAGGTCAAACGCTAGCCACAGACTTGGTTCCCCTTCGTCCCCTGCTAACGGTCTGCTTGCCCCACGCGACATCAACGGCAACATATCATCAAGCAACATCATAGAAACACAAAGAGAGAGAAAGCAAACACCTGCAAACCACCCCACTCATCATGTTAGCCTAGCTCATGATAGTCAGGCTGCTGCTTTCTTTGATGTCGCTGCGGCATGCAACCTCGAGCATAGCGAGACAGACCTAGCGGATTTGCAACAGGATGCTTACGAAGAACAAACATATGACGAGCCCTTTTGTTTCTTTACACGTGCATTGCGAATACCACAAAAGGAAATACACCAACATCCTAAAGTGGTTGCAGCACGCAGGAAAGAAATTGAAGGCCTCTTCAAGGCTGGATGTTTTCGTTGGGTTCCCAGAGCTAACGCCTATCGTGACAAAATCAAACCAATCCATACCGGATTTGTTGATGCTGTCAAGATAGACGAAGCAACTGGAAATCATAAGTTCAAGAGTAGACTTGTCCTGTTTGGTAACCTCATGAGTCCGTTCAGTCATTACTCACCTTATGATAAGTCAGCACCTGTATGCTCCCACATGGTCATGCTTACCGTCTTGTCGCTCACAGCAGCACTTGGCTTTGATTTTGTTGTCATTGACTTCACGCAAGCATATAGTCAGGCAGACATGATTGACATTGTATATGCCATCGCACCCGACGATTTCGAGGATTTCCGTGATCCCGAAAAGCCGGAGGATGACATACTACAAGTCCTCAAAGCTCTGTATGGCTCACCTCAGGCAGGTCGTCGTTGGCACGACAAGGTAGCACGAAAGTTACGTAAGTTAGGTTACACACAGTCAACCATCGATGCTTGTCTGTTCTTCCTGCAATGCAAAGAAGAGAACTGTCCCCCGGTTTTTACTAAAGACCCATCGTCCATGCCATGGATCCTATTAGTAAGAACCGACGACGTTCTCACTTTCTACAAACACCACTCTCAGGTAGCCATTCTTTGCAAAGGCTTAACGAAAGAACAGCTTGTATTCACAGTACACGAAAAGGCCAAAGTCTTTTGTGGGATTCAATTCAAACGAACGCCCACTGGCCTTCTCGTTCACCAGCGTGCATACACTCGTAGCCTCTTGGATGATCATGGCTTCTCACAAGCCAACCCTGTGCCTACTCCGGCCACCGTCCAAGAGCCGACTGCAGCCACTGAAGACGCCTTCTTGCGTAAATGGTCACTCCCTACCCTAACAGGTGAATGTTCATGGCTAGCAACCCAAACACGCCCAGACATATCATTTGCCACCAACAACATGTCCGTATACTCACATCATGAGCCAGGTGTAGCTTACAGTTTGTGCACCCGGATCTTTCGCTACCTTCAAGATGGGGAACGCGGCTTGTTCTACCCGTACAACACGGACCTCTCCAGACTCCGTCTCGCACACTTGTCCGACGCGACGCTGGGTAGCTGCAAATTCACCAAGCGATCGCGCACCGGCGAGCTACACGAATTGACCGGCCCCGTGCATTGGGAAAGCAAACGCCAGACTACCGTGGCTACATCGACCCAGATCCCCGAAACCATGGCTATGTCCAATACCGCGCGCACCGCTATCGCGCTCCCGCATTTGCTAATCTCCGAGCTACGAGCACCGATCAATTTACCAACTCCCTTACTTGCTGACAACCGGGGAGCTATCACCTCGTCCTCCAATGGAATGGGAAGCCCGCGCGCACGTCATCTGGACCTGCGCCATCACTACATCGTCGAAGTAGTCCGAGAAGGCCGACTGACGCCCCGATACGTCAACACTACTCAAAACAGGGCGGATATCTTTACGAAAACCCTCCCCGCACCGGCCCGTCGCACGTTCATCGACCAGATCACCGTGCCCCTCGCTTCATGCATGGCAGACGATGAAGACGCTCCTGCAAGACTCTTTCGATCCGATGCGCTCAGCCCAACCCTCAGCCAGTACGTTGTTCGTGCTCGAAAGCGCAAAGGCAAAAAGTCGAAGCAAGTCGAGTAAGTTCGTACCAAGTAATGTTATTCAGAGCGTTCAAAAGACAATTTCTAATCTTTTTGTACAACGCTCTTCGCCGTTCAATTATACTGATGACTGTAGCGACTTTGTCGCAAATTTATAGAATTGACATTTTGTATGTCTATAATCTACTATCCTCAGTAGAATAAAGCTAATAGGGACAATTAATCCGACATCGCGCTAATGCGCTTCGTAAATCCTAACAAGTCAGAATTTTTTTTTGAGTTATGCATGTCATGCTTATATTTATTCTTGCACATTAATCATAATTTTTCCATATATGATAATTTCTACTTTCCCCTCACGAACATATTTACACATAACTATGTATAAATCATACTGGCCTCTCCGCCACCGCAAATGTTCATGATGATATTTCCATGGCGGATATATTGTCCGGGGGAGTGTTATCATTATATATTCATATAATTATAGTTCTTCGGATATCCCTTCAAGTTGTAGTTTACACATCAGTAAAAGATAAAATAATTTCTACTTCAAGTCCGAAGTTAAATCATTTTATTCAAGTTTATATATAATCATTTATATTATCTATATTTACCGTTAATTACAGTAACGACCGGCAATAATGTTTTTCATATCACTTCCAATATATTACCATTTAACATTGTCAATTTCATTTCTGTCAACTAACAATATTTAACGAATCTACCGGCCAGAATTCCCTGTAACTTCTTCCCTCATTACACCTAATTCATGGGATGATTTGCCTAATCATATGATTGCACGACAGTGCGATCCATGTTACTTAAAGGTTATATAATACGTATCTAGCACGCGATGATACGTATCGATAGAACCGCATTCACATGATAGACAAATTGGTTTCCGTATCTTGTCGAGATCACTAACTAAACTGCTGTAGGTATCTGAAGTACTGTTTGATGCCGGGATGAGGGATTATTAAGTCTGTTCCGTACCTTATCTTTAATTAAGTGGATACATAGTTATAGCAAACAGCCTGTGTATTTTGGACGATGACACGGGAGATGTCATGAAGATGACGAAGAAGGAAGGAGAGAGAGTAGCCGAGGCAGATGGACTGTTGACAGATGTGTTTTGGGCTGTAAACGAGGTATTTCTAAAGCATGCAGCAGGCACACCTCTAACCACAAGAGAGACCGTCATATAGAAACGAGCAGCTAAGAATATTCAAAGTGCGAAAGCTAAGGAAAGAGCTAAGTGGGAGTGTGAGTACAGACATAGCGAAGGACATCCAAGACCTGAGAAGACTGAAATGGCTAGGCTGCTATATGCGCTGACGAAGGGAGCAGAACCGATAGTAGTGAAAGAGTGTTTGTGTTATGACCCGGACTGCAAAGAAAACGAGTTTTACTCAGAACTGTTAGGAATAATAGATTATGGGATACTTGACTTAGCTAAGAATCACGACAATCAATTTGCTCTTTTAATCGTGCGATCGATGCCCCACCTTATGAAGATATGGCATGAGGTAGAAACGAGAGGGGTTACACTGAACGCATATTTGCGTAAGTTACACTCAGGAGATGCACACAAGTTCAGCATTGAGGAAGAAAGAGTTTGACAGGAAGAGACGGGAGATAGACAGACACTCAGACATAGAGGAGGATGACGAGTTTGATCCGGATCCGGAAAACCTAGAACACTCCAGAACCTCTGAGGAGATGAGGTCAGGAATTCCCATAAGCTTTAAGTCGTATTAAGAAGCGCGAGAAGGGCTTGATTGGATGTATGAGGAGAGATTCGAGAGAGAAAGGAAAGACAGGGTCCAGAAGAAAGAGAATGAGGAGGAAGAGGAGCAAGATCACAATCTCATGGTAGACGATAGTGAGACGGTAGGACGCAAGAAAAAGATGATAGTTCAAGACAGCGGATCCGGTTAAGGGATATAGCCTGTACCCCACACATCTTACACAACGTCCGAGAGATTGAACCCGTTAGCTTAGTCACCGGAAACGAAGAGAGTGTAGTGCGAAACATAGGGGAAGCGAGGTTGACAAGAATAGATGGATCGGGAAAGCCAGTTTTGGTAAAGAAAGATATGTTGTTAGACAACAGGGTGCCAGTCAACATTATGTCCACTGGAAACATG
>WBZZ01005436.1:15000-36274 GCA_019918135.1 Paulinella micropora
GAATCTTATCCCAGCCTCTTGTAGGGAGGACTTGGATGTAGAGACGTATGTCTCTCACCATAGTTATGATCCCTTGAGCCGTGCGGGCTGTCAGGATGGGCAAATCCATTTCAGTCAGGCCCAGCTTGGAGGACAAGCGTGGATGGATCAGCCCCAAGGTATTACATCCAGTATCAATTATGACAAAGATGTCGATAGCCTTGTCGGCGGTCTGATCCAGTCCGGCAATAGCCAGGACCCGTCCTTGGAGGACATTTGCCTTACGAGGTCGTACGGGAGCGACATAACGGCATTCAAGAGCCGTGTCAGTCCCATCGTCCAATATATTATGGGTGCTTACCTGGCTAGGGTCGTCTACCGTCGCTTGAGCCGCCATCACCGCCGCCATAGGGGCATCCTTGCGTTCCTTGCGGTCTTTGCCGCGACGATCCTTCTGTCCGGGGCCAGAGCGTTGCTTCCCGGCCCGCGGGGGCACCAATGCGAGTTGAGCCCCTTCTCCAGATCGCGCGTGCGTGTCCTACATACTTCGAGTGTATGATTTGGTTTGTCGACCTTGCCGAAGTGTTGACAGTAGGCGCAGGGCTCGGAACTCTTGTTGTGCGGCGCGCGGTTCTCCTTGGCGGGGTCCTTCGTCCACTGGGCCGGCTTGGCGATCTTGATCGCGTTGGCCCCAGAAAAGCGTGCAGTCTTGGTTGTACGCCCGCCGGACGAACTCGAAGGCGCGGAGCCCTTGCGTTGGTCCGGGCCCGGGCCAGACTTCGGCTTGTTTTGCTGATGGGACGCCGGAGCTTGCCTCGCCACGACCTGCAACTGACTACCCGAGGGGATGTCGCGGGGCCGCTTGGTTCTTGGCTTCCTTGTGCTCTCCTTGGCCCTCTCCTTACGAGGAGGGCGCCGGCCGTAGTCGGAATCCGGTGCCGTCAGGATCATCTTGGGGTCCCAATCCGTCAAGGTACGCGGATTAGCCTTGAGGATGAGGTACCTCATCTCTTCCAACGTGCGTGTCGGCGCAATGCCCCGCTTCTTCCTTTCTATCTGCAGGGCCTCTATGTGCTGTATCTCCATAGGGGAGACACATCGCCTGGCTACCTCATTTTTATGGGATTCCTCGGCCACAAGGCCTTCGTTCTGCAGCTGCCTGAAGAGCTTCTGTAAACGCGTGATATAATTGGCCAAGTTCTCTTTCGACCGTCTCTTCATGTCACTCCTGTAACTCGGGCCGAAAGGCTTGGTAACGTCCGGTAGACGATGTCGATTTTCCATCGTGAGTCTACTCGGTAGTCCAGCCAGATCCATGGCAAGAGCTGCAGAGACTTCATGTAGGAGTCTTTGGAAGAAGTTCTTGCCGACTACGCGTTGAGGAAGATCTCTGCCTCAGACTGTGTCATAAAAAGGGAAAGATTTGAAAGAAACAAGCGCAAGGTGTATCCTAATGATACGTGGTCGAACTTGAGCTTTTTGATCTCCTTCAGGCGACGTTGTCGTCGTTCGGTAGCCAACTCAAATGGTGCCACCATCATAAGGACGGTGCTGCCACTAAATCGTATACCATTCCGGGTACGTGACGGCTCGGAACTACTCGACGAGGGCTGCTCGCCACTATTAGAGGATGCACTAGTTGCTGCTCTGCTCCCAGACGGGTTGTCTTCCTCCGCTTCGATCGTCGGGGCAGCTGGGCTGGCTAAAGCCGTTCCGGCTACCTCTGGCGTGACCGCTGCGGAGGCTGCGGTTTCCGCGACCGCCGTCCCGGTCTCTCCATCTTCGTCGCTCCCACCAGCTGGCGGGAGCGATCGCCTAACTGTGGAGAAAGTTACGATACGTGGAGGGCAGAACGGGGTCGGCTTGAGGACTGCCCGATTCGGGGGGATAGGGGGAGGCTGTCACCGTCGGCTGGCTCTGCCCCTCGCTCTGGAGAGAAAGAGAACAGAGGCCCTTTCGACTCTTCTTCCTCCTCGACTACCCTTCCGTATGGGGAGACAAAAAGCGCGCCGCTGTCTTCGTACCGGGAGTCCGGAGGGGAGGCGAATGATCCCGGGAGGCTTGGGCTCCGTTGAGAAAACCTCGGGGTCGGAACTGAGCCATACCCTGATGCTAGTGGGGAAAGTACCCCGTCGGAAGCCGGTCTCGGTCGGCTAAACAGGGAACGCTGTGCCTCTGACCCGCCTGTGGGGCCCAGACTACTTCCTGAAGGGCGATAGGATCGACCTGGGAAGGTGTGATGGGCCACCAGGACGTCGGGAGCCTGTTGGGGCAAACCTTACCGGAGTGGGGGCCGCCATTGAGCGCAAGGACGATGCTGCCGACGTAGCCGGAGGCATCGTCGCTGCCGTAGTCGTAGTCGTAGTCGTAGTCGTGGTCGTAGCCGTTGCTCCTGCCAGCGGGGGGCGAGTTGGGCCCATGGTAGGAGCCGCCGTGCCCGCTGGTGCAGGAACCGTCACGTAGCGTAGGGGGCCGAGGACGTTGTCCGGGGACAGAACCCAACCGACCTTTTTCGCAAGGTCGTTGTACCTACTTATAGCTGGGTCTCTCTCACCCCTATAAGCGGTCCACATGTGGAAAGCAAATGGGTCCAACCAATAATCCACCATCTGCTCGAGTGGCTGCATGGGGAGAAAAGGCTCCTCCTCAAGATTGAGAAGGCCGTCCTTTACTGCTTTCGCTAAGAGGGGGCCGAGGTCCTTATTTAAAGTCATGAGTACGATCTTAATGAAGTGGGCGCGTCTGATTCCATCCGTCTGGGGCGAGAGCTTCTTTGCCGAGCCGTCCTTGAGGGCCTTCCTGTATGTGTCTATGAAGGGGACCTTGAGGGTGGTGCGCAGCGTACGAGAAATGTTGAGGCATTCTTCTCGGTGGTAGACTTCCTGACTGACCAGGTCGTAATTGGGGCGTGGAAATGGGGCTGGAAGGCTCATTTTGTCACACCTGAACGTAGAAGGCCCACGATGTAGCAAACAGGTCTGGAATTTGCAAAGGAGACCTTTAGGGCTGGTTGCTACTCGATGGGGCTTGCTTGAGGGACTTTCCTATGTATGCAAGGGACTTGAACAGACTTGAACAGACTTGAACAAGACCTGAATACATGGTACAAGTCGCCTCTCTGCGTGTGGTGAACATGAACAACGGTCACCATGACCGACCACTCAAAGACAGGTGAACTAGCTGTCCTGTGTCGGTGTGATGGCAGACCTTGAGCTTGCTCGCTGTTGGTGTTTCCAGAAGCAGGTAGGTGTTCCCCAATCCGAGCTGTCGACAGCACACACAAAGTGTGACTCTTCCGAAAAAATAGGGAAATTTGAATTGTAAGTCTTGACTACCCTCCTATAAGGAAATTACCAACCGGCATTCAAATAAATACACACCCGGCTGTCATTTGATCTCAAAATACTTCCGAGAACAGGGAAGGTACCAACAGACGCTGGGATACCACGGTCAACTCCAGTTTATTTAGTACACTTGCTTCTTGTCCCTTGCGAAACAATGCAAATTCTGAGAACTAACGAATAGTTATTAAAGTGCTACACGTGTTGTGTAGCAGTTGGAGTTGTTCAAGTCGGTCTGAGAAAAATAAAGGAAAATATGTTAAGACTGTATTACCATTTTAACTAATCTATCTGACTTGCTCTACCATTTTACTTGGGGTGTTGACTGGAAACAGGAAAACACTGTCACGGTTCAAGGAAATAAAATATGACTGGAGACAAGAAAAATAGGTCAAAGGAATAAAAGTTTCAGATATGGGGAAAAAAGGCAGTAGTCAAGCTTTTTCTGAAAAGCTAGCTTAGTGTTAAAGGGAAATAAATTGATCTGTTAACTGCAGTTGAAAACGTAATAACTACAAGTTATGACAGTTGATAAATAAACGGAAAAATGAAGTAACGAAACTAAAAATAGAAGTGTAAACTTGAAGTAAAAAATTTGGGAAAGTTTAACATAATGATGATTTTTCGGTCCGGTACGGTAGTCATTCCGATACGGTATATAACGTTGCAAGGTTAACTACGTTTACCGTTAGTAATTGCTTTATGAGCGGGAAATTAATTTGGCGGTCACTTGAACCCGGGAGGCAATTTCAGCATTGAAAGCCAGATTCAAGCCTCTCACTGAGTCATGTCAATACTGTGTTACATTTTTACGCCGCTTGAATAATTCAAGTATCACTCCCATCATGTATTGATCGTACTGGAATTAAATATAGTGTAGGCGCAGATAGGTAGATATGCGACCTTTTCTTATATTGTACCACTATACACAGTGATGTGTAGAAGAGCTATATCTAGTTAAGATGTAGTCACGTTATATCCGTTTTTATTTATATACTTTTGAGCCGGTTGAAAACGATAATATTACGATTCATAGCCTGTACTACTTTTTTAAGCCGGATAATATTATCGTTAGGGGTGACATTGGGAAATGCCTCTCCTTTTCCTTTTTGTTGCTTGGCTCTGACAGTCTCCTACATTTTCCGCCATACTGGTTTCCTCTCTTTGCAGAGGAGGAAGATTAGGTTATTTTCAGAGTGCTGTAAAATTGGATGGATTAATACCCCGGCTTGCAATAAATAATATATTTGAATATAACCGACAAAAATAGTCGTTCAGTGGGGGAAAAAAAGCTTGAGCCTTACTAGTAACAAAAGTTCTGAGTTGCTACTCTCCTCCAATCCCACCAGTATAAATACACCCGCTTTTCGAATCCTCTCCCCATCACCTCTACCAATTACTTGATGATCAGACGAGGCTCTGCTTAGCAGCTAGGCTGGAATATAATCCACCTACAGTAGCTTCAGAACCACACTCACGATACGCTGCACAGCCAGCTATTAACGCATGGACCGCGGCTGGGGACCAATGAAGTAACACTCAATAAGGCGACGGCCTGGATGATAAAGTTAGACTGGGGCAACAAGATTCGACTATAAGCATCAAAAAGTAAGGCTTTGATGGGTCTGCCAGTCTCCCACTTTCCATATCGAATCGTAAAATGAATCAGGGTCATGCCACAATGTTCCCACGGTGGTTGCAATCGTTCAGTAATCCTGGACCGGCATGTGCTTGTTGTCATGTAACAAGGGCAAGGTTTCGGGGGAACGGGGACGAAGACAAGCGCTGGTGCACATAGTAGGCAGCTGGCACGACCAGGAGCCCAAACAACACCAGCAGCCACCATCACCAGAACCTGGAGAGCAAACTTGCGTCGCATTTCAACAAAAGCGCCTTAGCAGGCTGAAGGAACATGATGGTGCCTTCCTCGTCCAGACACTCACGATTCTGTATTATGGCCAGGCAAAGGCTACATGCGGTCAGCAATAAGCACATTATGATGTACAAATTTGTCACAGTGCTATTCCCACGAGTGCAGGACGCAACCAAGCACAAGGCCCCATGTCGCGCACAGCAATTCTAATGAAGTCTGCTGCTGGACGTTACGCAGGAGACAGGATTCACAAGGGACTGACGTACTGAGACTGGGCACACACGAGCACATCAGGTCCGCGAAGGAATGCACACAGAAACAAGCGAAAGTGAAGCGAAACAAGGGATGGCATGACGAAGCCATCAGGGTGGGACCTGTAAGCGAGCTTTGCAGCTTGAGCAAATGCCTGTCTTGAGAACACAGTAATTTCCGAACCTTAAATAGAACAAGAATCCATGATTTGCAAAGCCAAAGTAGGGGAAGTTTGTCTCGTCCACTTGAGGCTCCCATTCATCCGTTTTGATGAAACAATCACGACATCGCGTTCTAGCTGGGGTCTAAATTATTAATACACGTCACTTTCTCTTCCAATACGCTAAACAAAGAAACAAAACAGATCATCAGCGGGCATGGAGCATCAGAAAGGACAGGGATGGTGTGAAGACAAAAATGTGGATACTGCCCTGATTCCTTCTCATCCTCAATTCCTTTTCCTCTCCCTTTCGTCTGCTACTAATATTTTCTACTCTGTCATCCCTTTTCTATGTCGACTGTTTAAAAGTTAGGGAGCTAACACCTTCAGTCGAGCGCGAAAGTGAGAAAATGATCAGAGAAGCCTCACAATTCCTTGGGATTATGAATATGGCCAGTCTTCCTTCGATCTCTGGAGGTGTACGCGTGGAAGAAGGTTGGGACAGCTGCGTTTCCCCTCTATCCTTAAATATCTTCAAGGAAAAAGAGTAGACAGGAGAAAAAATAGGCTGTGTGTCCCTCAAGTAAGGAGAATAGATGACAAATGGAACGTGCGATGCGAAAAAAAGGGGGAGAGAAAGCAGGGCAGGAAAACCTGTCAGGTTCGTCGAAATGGATCAAGGCCTACGACATGCACGCTTCGGGTTCACAAACAAGACATGCACGCTTCGGGTTCACAAACAAGGCCTACGACAGGACCTCTTCTGGTTGGTTTTCAAATGGACTAGTCAGCTTGTTACAGTGGCGACACGGCACTTCTTTGTGTTGATCCTTCTTCTTGCCCATCGACGGCTTCACTGCAAGCATCAGTTTGACATCGAAACAAGAAGATATAGATATAGCACTTCGACAGATCCAAAAGGAAATAAGAAAGAAATAAGGAAGAAGGAAAGCAGGAGAAGGACGAAGGACATAGAAAGAAGGAAGAAGGAAGAGAAAAGACCCTTTTTTCCTTCCTTCCCTCCCTCCCTTTCCTTCCCTCCCTTCCTTCCTTTCCTCCCTCCCTTCCTTCCTTTCCTTACTTCCTTTCCTTCCTTCCTTTTCTTCCTTTCAAATACTATAAAGACTTTGATAATTCGCAACCTAATTAATTCGCACCTCTCCTCAAGTCAGTAGACGGTGACGGAACTCATAAAAGAAATAATAGGAAAAGCTTAGGCAGGTTGTATTTGATTAGAAAGAAGAGTTTTTTTTATTAATTGCACCTCGTAGGATGAGTCAAGGGTCGACTTGAGGAGAGATGCGAATGAATAAGGTTGCGAATTATTTAAGTTTTTATAGTAATAACTTTTGGCAAGGTGGTAATATACGTACACAAACCCCCGTTTTGCCAACTTTCCCAACCAACCCGCCCCCCCCTATCGATTTTTTTTTGGAAAATCAGAAAGTTGGGAAAGCTGGGAAAGTTGGGAAAGTCGGGAAACGGGAAAGTCGGGAAAGTTGGGAAAGTTAGGAAAGTTCAAAATATGTATGAAAATGTCTCAGTTAAAAACAGAGAGAAAAAACTGAAGGCAAAAGTATTGATTGCTGTCACTTTTCTTGACCCTTAGAGGGGTGAGGCTATTTGCCCAGAAATCCGGCTGTGGGAAAAAGTGGCAAAGGTGCCTAACGAAAATATTGCAAGGTTTTTCCAGGACTTAGAAAAGGACTTCCCGGAACTGTCTAGGAAATTCCCGGAACTGTCTAGCAAAAATCCCGGAGGCGCGCAAGTCTTGCTCACACGTGAGACTCTGTACACAAGTAGGGTAGGAGGAGTGCATAAGTATGCAAAAGTGTCCAGGTGTGAGCATCGCTTGCGCGCCTACTATATCGACCTTGTGAGTTAGATGTTACAGGTGTAGAGTTAGCGGGTTCCTAGTCATGAAATAAAAAGTTGAGGAAGGCAAGGTCGGGGGTAGCTCTGGGCAGCTAGCTGTGCGGGGCGCCCTCTAGCCATTTTAGAACCAACAACCACCTCGACGACCAGCGTGCCCGGTGTGCACTATCTTAGGAAAAATTTGCGCACCAGCAGGCAAAGTGAAAAAGTGCTATCTTAACGGAACCCAGCCTGCTTGCAATCGGGCCCTTGGCCAGGGCCTTGCTCCCTGTTCATAGTCCTATCACGCTGTCGCGGCACACGTGATCTACCTGCTACCTTGTCTCCTTGTGACCAGGTGATTCTGTGAACTTGTTAAAAAAATTAAAAAGTTGTAAGGTTTACCTTATTTTTATATTGGGAACGGGAGCCAGTTTGGCTATGGCGATGCTACGTTTAGTCAGACCGCACAGTGCTGCTGCTATAGCAGACCCAGCTTCCATGCTACCCTACCTTAACGATAGGTAAAAGGAAAGGAAGATAGAATTTTTGTCTAGCTAAGCAAACATGCCTAGTTGTACCACCTTCCTCCCTAGCGGAAATAAGCCCGGAGGCCAAGGCCGTGCTGTGCACGGCCCCGAGCACTACCCTTGTATCATTACGCAAGCACCTCTCGTTTCACCCTGCCCCGTTGCCAAGGCCAAGGCACTTGGAGTTTGCTTGAACGTATATGACAGCGGTATAAATGCATACTTTGACCTCCTTCTTATTAGGAGGCATTGAGCTCAGATAATATTATAAGAAGGCAGTGCTTTTTTTTGTCTTACAATACTGCACTCCTTCTATACCACCACTAAACCTCACCCTGCCACGGCTCCTCGCGAGCTTAGATGCATGAAATTGCTTATATATAGGAAAACCTAGGCCAACTCCAGTTGCCTCAGCAATCGCGAGGAGCCGGGGCAGGGTGCGGTTTACTGGTGGTATAGAAGGAGTGCAGTATTATGAAGACAGAAAAAAGCACTGCCCTATCCTTGGTACTTATTGCCCATAAGCAGGAAGATTGATTAAGTAGGTATTTTCACTCTTTCATATGCATATGCACATATGTCTGTTGGTGCTTGTCTGTGGTGGATGCATATGCAATATATACATTGGAGAAGCAACTCACGTTCGATGAAGACTATGATATGCAACAGGCCCGGTACTTGTGCAGCTCAATCCCTACAAAAACGAGTGCAAAAGCACACAGACACAAACACATAAACACATACACATACATCGCCCATCCATCCATCCATCCATCCATGAATTCATGAATCCATCCATCCATCCATCCATGCATCCATCCATCCATCCATACATTCATACATACATACATGCATACATGAAAACATACATGCATACATACATACATACATATACATACATACATACATATACATACATACATCCTTTTACATACATATACATACATACATACATACATACATAATGTCATATATACATGCATTAATGCATACATGAATACCTGTTTGGTTTTGTTACACTCTGATATATGATTGATTTTGCGTTGTTTGTTGCTTTTGCTTCATACGCTAACCATATATTTCTTTTTCTTATCATTGTGTTGTTTTATTCGCTTATCCCTTTCTAATTTTTTCCGAACGATACCCATCTTCGGGAAGCGCTTGAAAAATTTGAAATTGGTTCATACATATACCATATTTATATATATGTGTTACTTGAACATATTGCTGAATTATGAGCCGTCCTAGAGCCATGGACAACAATAATAATTCTAATGAGATTATCCTATTGGAAATCCATTTTCTTAACTTCGCCATCATGAAATTTGGATTTCGGGGGGTGCGTTATTCCATTCATTTTTGCAAGTATGTGCCCCGTTAAAAAAACCGGTGGGTCCCACCAATTTTCCGCGATTAATTTTTTTCAAATCACATTTTGACCGTTTCGACGTGCTCTGACGGTCCATAATTTGGCGGAATTTGCGTTGTGATGGGAACTTGTTTTGAAGATAATTACCTTTTTTTTTTAGGGTCATTTTTTTTAGAAAATACCACCAAAAAAAGTGTCTTCAAGCCTTCACACTTTATATGTTGATAGGTCGTTATTGTTTTCGTGGTCGTTAGTTTCACAAATGGGGAAATGGGTCGTCGATCCCAACAACCCAAAAGATCCATGGGGACAGTACGTCGGGCCAACGTTTGGAATGGTCGAATTCGCTGAGCGATGGAACGGAAGGCTAGCAATGATAGCGTATCCACATCCTCTCCTCTCAATGCATAATACAAAATTTGCATACAAGTACTCATAGATACATAGACATACATACATACATACATACATACATACTTATACATATGTACATACATACATACATACATACATACATACATATGTATGTATGTACATACATACATACATACATATGTACACACATATCATACATACATACGTACGTACGTACGTACATACATACATACATACATACATACTACATGCATACATATTACATACATACATACATGCATACATGCATGCATGCATACATACATACATACATACATGCATACATGCATACATAAAATGTACATACATACATGCAGACATACATACATACATAAAATACATACATACATACATGCATACATACATACACACGTACATACATACATATGTTACATACATACATACATACACACATTCATACATACATACATACATATGTACATATGTACATACATACATATGTACATACATACATACACACATTCACACATACACACACACATACATACATACATACATACATACAATGTACATACATACAATGTACATACATAGAATGTACATACATACAATATACATACATACATACATACATACATACATACATACATACATATATACATACATATGTACATACATACATACATAGAAACATACATACATACATGCATACATACATACAAAACCCAGATTCCAGTATGTGTGTATGTATGTATGTATGTATGCATGTATGTATGCATTCATGTATGCATGCATGTATGTATGTATGTATGTATGTATGTTAGTGACAGTGTTAGTGTTAGTGTTAGTGTTAGTGTTAGTGTTAATGTAAATGTAAATGTAAATGTAAATGTTAATGCAATGCAAATGTAATGTAATGTAATGTAATGTTATGTAATGCATGCATGTATGTATGTATGCATGCATGCATGTATGTATGCATGCATGCATTCATGCATTCATGCATGCGTGCGTGCGTGCATGCATGCATGCATATGTATGTACGTATGCATGCTGCGTGCGTGCATGCATGCATGCATGCATGCATGCATGCATGCATATGTATGTACGTATGCATGCATGCATGCATGTATGTATGTATGTATGTTTGCATGCATGCATGCATGTATGTATGTATGTATGTATGTATGTATATGTATATATGAATACATACACGCATGCATTCATGCATGCATACATACAGACATACAAACATACAAACATACAGACATACATACATACGTACATACATACATACACATACATGCATACATGGATACATACATGGATACATACATGGATACATAGATACATACATACATACATACATACATACATATACATAGTACGCGTACGTATGTAAATACATGCATACATACATGCATGCATGCATGCATGCATACATACATACATACATACACAGATACAGTTCTACATAACATACAATTTTACATACATACAGTTCTACATACATACAGTTCTACCTTCAAACATTCGTACATACATACATACACATACATACATACATACATACATACAGTTCTACATACATACAATTCTACATACATACAGTTCTACATGCATACGCTTCTACCTTCAAACATACATACATATACATACATACATACGTACATACGTACATGCATACATACATACATACATACATACATACATTACATACATTACATACATTACATACATTACATACATTATATACATTACATACATTACATACATTACATACATTACATACATTACATACATTACATACATTACATACATTACATTGCATACATTGCATACATTGCATACATTATATACATTACATACATACATACATATATACATATATACACACATACATACACACGTACATACATACATATATACACACATATATACGCACATATATACACATATACATACATACATACATACACACATACATATACACATACATACAAAGATACATACACGCATACACACACACACATACATACATACATACATACATACATACATACATACATACATACCTACCTACCTACCTACCTACCTACCTGCCTGCCTACCTACCTACCTACCTACATACCTACATACATACATACAGGCAGACAAACATACCTACCTACCTACCTACCTGCCTACCTATTTCGTACGTACGTAGGTACGTACATACATACATACATATTACATCAGATGCTGTTTGTTCCTGGTTTGAGTTTGAGACGAATTTCAACTCATAATTATGTGTTGATTGGCTGTGTTTCCTATGACAGCGTGGCAGGTATTGCTGCTCAAGAACTCAGGACCGGCGAGGGTTTTATTAACCATTTGAAGATGCTTTTGCTTGGGCACTAAGCCTGACAACTTGGACATGTGCGCTTCGACCTAAGCTTTGATTCCTTTCTTCTCCTCTGACAGTGGATGCACTAGGCACTTACCGTCCACCTGATCAACTGAAAATGTACAACTTGTGTGTCACCACAAGAAAACTCTCAACGGATCAAGCACACGTTGTGTCATGTATCAGCATGAATCTGCGGTAATATATGCAGAATCCATGCGATCAGATGCAGCGCTGGCGTATCGATGACGTTTATTGAAATATGGTATTTCATATTTTGGCTTGACACAATATCACTACTATATAATGATATCATCACCCAGAAGAACCATAATACCATTGAATACTACCATATCAAATATACATTACAACGGTTTCCATAAGTCAGTCACAAGTTTCGGAGTCCTGTCATACACTGCTGCCGAGAGTCATTTAAACGGAAAAAAAGGCCACGCCGGTTTGCGTTAACATAGGGTCACAGTAAGGCTCAGCCTCACCTATGAAAGCAAGCCGCTTAGCATTCTTCAATTATTAATTTAGGATCGTGGAATGCTCAGAGATAATCTCTGCCAGTTTAGTAAGCTTGTCTCCCATGCGTCCCCTGTCAACTCACTTACTTTTGTCGCTTAAAGTAAGAAAGATTGTATTTATATATCATGTTTTATATTAGGTAATAGACGTTGATTAGTAATTACACTGTCACTCACTGACCTTTTGCCGGTTCTGGTCTAAAAGAATATATTTAATGATGACTATCCTTTCTCAACCAATCCAAGCCACTCCGCTAGTAACCCAATTCTCTGTTCTTATATATATAAATAAGGATCCAAGATGGTGGGAAATGTGGGAGACTAGCGGAGCCAAAAACAACCAAGGAAAACACCAGCCAATTCCCGTTGTCCGGCCTAACGATAATATATTCATGTCTAAATAGTGTAACGGCCACTTCTTCTAGTAATATTAATATTATCGTTACCAGGTTAAGAGGTGTTAGACTATCTTAATAATCCGGAGTCAAAGCTAAGCAGCTAGTGCTATCGTCTCCAGTATAAACTTTATTAGACATTAGAAGAACGCGCCAAGACAAAGAGCGGGAACGTATTAGGCCGGACACACGTAATTGCTTATGCCGGCACACCCGGAATATAATGGCATTACTATATGTTTCGGTCTGTCTGTTTTCCTTGGCTTGGAGAGTACGGAGACCCTTCTACGTTAGGTATTACTCTACAAGTAGTTAGATAGTTGCTATATTATTAAATATTGAGTCACTGTAACATTTGTAGGCATCACCCGGATAGCCGGTAAAAAGTACCTTTTCCTGGTGACAGGTGCACCAGCTTGTTTTTCAGTATTATTTGTCCGGATTGGACCTGATGCTATTTTATTCCTGGTCTGTTGCAGTTTTCCTT
Organism: Paulinella micropora; assembly: GCA_019918135.1. NCBI lineage: Eukaryota > Cercozoa > Imbricatea > Euglyphida > Paulinellidae > Paulinella > Paulinella micropora. The sequence goes on from WBZZ01005436.1 coordinate 28,532, forward strand.
TTTGGCTTCACTGAGCTAATACAACGAGACATCATTCTCATTCTTGAGGACTGTGTTTGGTTGTATTACCGATTTTTTTCGAGCTATCGTTGGGGGCATTACATTTGGAGTCCACATCACTAGGGTGATTTCTTTCTGCTTTGCCACACAGGCAACAGAGTGAATTTTCACTAACCTGTCTCACACGGGGACGTCAGACGAAAACAAATACTCCAACACATCTCCCTCATAACTCTTTCACAAAACAAATAATTTGATTAGTCTCAAGCAGGTGTCTCGTACCCTCTAGCCCAATCAGTATCTGTGTGCTCACAAGGAGACATCAGATACAAACTCTCTGTCATTCTTGCTGTTCTCACACAGAGACCAAGAAGAAGGAGGTGGACAGAAGAGTGAAGGAACACACACAAAACACAAACAAGCATAGGGACAGGAGCACAACACTCTACCCTTCTAGTTTGTGCATTTATCTGCATTATCTCACACATACGTCAGAGTATTTTTGCAAATCTCTGATCGTTTTCTAAAGGTAGGTCTGAGAACCTATCCGACCGACTGTCGACTTCTCAATGAGAGCTTTTCTAGCTTCTCTATTACTATCTGTGTGTAGGTCCAAGTGCCTCATACTAGATACAATATAGAAAAGAAGGAGGAGAAAGTAATCTGAGTAAGGAGAACAAGAAATCGGAGAAAGTCTCAAAGACTATTTTTCTCAAACAAAAACAAACATACAAACAGTGTTTCATAGAGGACAGGGAATCTTATCCCACCCTCTCTATTAGTTTCTCTCTTCACTAGTCAATCGACTGAAGGAGGAACAGAACACAAACGAACAAAAACCAAACATAGGAGCTGACACTGTCCTCCTGTTGATCACTACTACGACATCATGTCGACAGAGACCGCCGAAGTGAGTGAATTCTCGGAGGCAGATCAAAGAAGAGAAGAAGAAGAAGCAGGAGGAGGAGGAGGAGGAAGAGGATTGAATGAAGGAGGAGGAGGAGGATTGAATGAAGGAGGAGGAGGAGATGAAGGAGTAGGAGGAGGAGTAGAAGAGGGCTGGGATGATGAAGGAAGATATGGAGGAGACGAAGATGAAAGAGGATTTGAACAAGAAGAGACGGGAGGAGGAGGAGCATATGGTAATCCCTTACCACCTGCCTACACGGGAGGAGGAGGACGAAAAATGATAGACTTGATTCATAGTGATGGAGAGGAGATCACAGTGGAGGAACAACAGTGAGTGCAAGACCACTATGACCTCACTAAAGAAGAGTTTGATAACAAGATGGGGGTAGAGAAGGACGCCTATGTGTGGATCCCTCAGGATCAAAGAAGAGAGAAAAGTCGTGCTAACAAGGATGTCTATATCCTATTATCAAACACAGCACAGCTCCTCGGCAAACTGGTCTCTGATCCAGAAGAGAGAAAGAAGATACAGCATATCAAGTTTGGGGACACACACACCCACCTTGAATTACTCGATGCTATCTTTGGGGTGTACACTCAAACCCTGATTTGGGAACGTACATACGGCCCACGATGTGAGGGTTACCTCCAGTACACAAACCCAAGAGCAACGGCCAGATTCCTCGCGACTGGTCAGGAGGCAGTCGATGTAACAAAAATGAAGACCAATCTGGGTTCGAAAAACTCGAGTGGCATATTTCATTTTTTTACAATGGAAATAAAGGCCTTGGAGGAGGGGAAGGCAGAGATGGAAAAAAGCATTAAGGCAGCAGGAGAAACTCATCCTGTGATTGATGAGTTAGAGAAGACCGACAGAGTTCTGACTAAGATCAGACTGTTGATGGGTGCGTTACTGCACAAGGAGGCATGGAAGAGATGGATTCCTACCAAGGATCACTCTGTCCTTAAATCACTTAGTAATGCACCACCGGTCGCCAACAAAGCAGGTGTTGACCAATATGTGGAGAAATATAATTTTCTCAGATCTGCTTCTGAATTGGTGGCATTTATCACTCATGCTCAAAAGCTGGTGATATCTGAGAAGAAGAAGGCGAAAGAGAATGAGGAGTTCGAGAAGACGATGAGACTGGAAAGAATGAAAGCAAAAGTGAGTGGTGCAAAGACACACCCTCCGACATATTTTCCCCCACCAGCTCCTGCCCCACCAGCCCCTGCACCCTCGGGCTCAACTACGGTGGTGGTCACAAACACGGAGAAGAAGGACAGACAGAACATCATAAATGCCTTCAAGGGGAAGAAAGGAGGAGTGGCAAGTCTCATGCTATATGCCAAGACGAGCTCAGACAAAGACTCTGATGCTTCGCTTTTGAGCAAGCTCAAAGAGATCAATGCCTGCATGAAGGCTTTTCCTTGCGACGAAACGCAGGAATACGAGGCCCTTGTTACTGTTTTTGACCAATCTCTAGTCTCGGAGGGATTTGATCTGACACAGTACAAGTTTTTGAGAAAGAAGGAGGAGATTAAGAGAAACAATGCAACAGGCCTAGACGCTCAGTGTGAACTGGCGGTGGCCACACTCATTTCATATTTTCAATCTCATGGATAACAGCATCTCTGCACTGGTACTCTCATAGGATTTGAAATCTTTGAGACAGTGGCGATGAGTTTGAGGAGTGCTGTTGGCTTGGCGGCGACCCTTACGGAGGTAGTTTCCTCCTATATGGGCTATTCTATGGCCGCAAGTCGATCATCCTCTATTTCTTTTCGGCGTTACACACAGTTAACCCGAGCAAGCTTACTCAGCTCATACAACAATGCTCGACGTTTAGCTCAGTGAAGTCCAAGAACTTCCTCGAGACACACGTGTTCGAAAATACGGTTCAAAGCGTTGCTCCGTCAGCACTGTTTCAAGAAGTGATGAGTGCATGCTCAAACAGGGACTCGCTCACGGAGGCACATACGGCACAGGCAGGCGGTGTACCTGTTGGCGCACAAGCCACGTACACAAACAGAGTTGCCGGTTGGAAGAGACAGAGAGAGCCAGACCTGAAGACCGCATGTTGGAGGTGGTTCGCGGGCTTGCAGTGTAAGGCACAGATGGAGAACAGAGACTGCTCTTTCAATCATGATAGGCAGAACCCAACAGCAAGGGCAAATTTTCTGAGCAGGACGGAAGGCAAGGAACCGGGCCTTTTCAATATGCTTCAGATTGCCGCTGCGAACGAAGGTTGGTATGCCAATATGTGTGATGATGAGGAGTTACGAGAGGCAATCATTACCTACATGAAGAGGATGAAGGAGAAGAAGGAGGAAAGGGAGAGACAAAAGAACTTAAAGGCCTCTCAAAGTGGACGAGAAGGAGGAGCAAGAGCAGGAGGACGAGGAGGAGGAGGAGGAGGACGAGGACGAGGAACATGGAGAGGAGCCTCGAGGTGGCAGGGAACCCCTCAGAGAGGAAGAGGAGGAGGTCGGGGATATACCCCTTATGGAGGGAGAGCTGTTCGAGCTCCAGCCCCCCCACCCAGAGGAGGAGGAGGCTCGTGGGAAAGCTCCAACCCGAATTTCGGTCGAGCTCAGGCCTACAACACTGCCTCGGAGACCGATACGTCATCCTACCCGGACACTACTCAAGGTAATCGTTTCGAGGTGGTGGAATGACTGGAGGGGGAAGAAGAGAGGAAGGAGAAGACTGTGAAGTTTAACCCTAAAGTCACAGTGCTTTCTAATGCTGTTGTGCAGAATGGGCCAACGCTTCCTCAATCTGAATACAAAGATGTGGGTACACAGAGACTGCAGCCCCAAGGTAGTCTCATACCCGTTCATACAGCACGGTTACCAATGATAACTGATGCAAATAGGAAGGCGAGACTTGCGATGGAGGCGAGGAGGCCAATGGCAGACGTATCGCCTCGGCCAAGCAAACAACCACGAACAGACTCAATGTCTACGGTCGCGGCGGGTGGCGAGCAAAAAGACAATGTGTGTACTCAAGTACCACAAGACAATGTCGCTCAAATAGTAAACGCACCAGTACCGCAGAATAATGAAAATGTTAATGAGGTGAAGCAGGAGGAGAAGAAGGAGGAGTTGAAAAACTTAGAGACAAGACTCCAAAATTTGGAACGTAAAGTTCTTGTTCTCGCAGCCAATATACACAGGCCCGATGCTCTGTGTTATACGGAACTTTATTGTGAAACATTGAAGACAATATTAAAAGTTGGTAATGATACGATGGCGAATATTAATATTGTCGGCCGGAAGTTTTTTAATCGATACCGGGACTGGGTGGACGGAAATATGAAAAAGTCAACGGGCCTCTCAAAGGAGTGAGCAGCCGGACGGTCATCACGGGAATCATCACACTGACCTTTAAATTGAAATCCGCACGAGTATACCGTATGGACCTCTATGTCGTCCCCGGTTACCACGGGTCAATATTACTATCGTATGACCAATTGGCTACGATGGGGGCTGTGATTGATTGCGCCGCACGGCGAGTGATATATGGAGTAAAAAGAGGAGAAGAGAACGATATTGATCCCTTCAACGCTACTGACTCTTATGAGGCTTATGAGCTGAGTCTAGCGACGGATCACAAAAAGATGGCCATCGCACATGAGGCACTTGAGGTGTACGTTCACCCCCATGTCGTAAGACCGGATGAACTGTCCTGGACCGACAATTGGGAATCCCAAGTGTGCACTGTCACAGTTCCGACATGCCATTGGGACAAAAAGTCTATTGATGACTTAATCGAGAAGCGAAAGGAGGAGATTATATGTGTCGCACAAAGAAGCCCGTCGTTGGCGAGATTCGCGGAAGGAGTAGGAACAGATATCCATATTACTAACGGATACTGTTTCCATGCGAAAGTAGGAGAAGAAAAAAGGGAGGCGTTTGTACCAAGGAGAACGGGGCGAATCCCGGATACTCCACCAGAAACTATTAAAAGTTTTATTACTGATTTCTGGGGTGACGAGCCCACGTGGCCGCGTTCACTGTCTGAAGTGAAGAAATGCTTACGGACTTTATTCGAAAATAATAAGCCGTATACTATTATCCTGCCATATAATGAGAAGGCGATATGGGCGCAGGAAATAAGGGACCGGCTTATTGATCATCCTATACCGGTACCCTCTCGCAAGCAACAGCTAGTGGTGGCTTGTCGTATGGGAACTCGTGAGCAGAGCAGTGCATACAAGCGGAAGCTCAGAGACCTCGACAAGTTGAAATTGATACCGCAAGCATTCACATGCTTTGATGGTTTTTACACCCGTAAAGCTCCTTTGCAATACGCGAGACTCATTGACATGCTGGTGGAGCTCGGTAAAGATGATGAGCCGGACACGGTCACGTATGAAAAGACGGGCCTAGATGATGTTTCGGAAGAGGACTTAGGCTTGGAGGAGGACAGAGAACCCCTCAAGCAACATAAGCAGATGTCTGATGAAGATTTTCAAGAGGCGGCGCGGAAAATATTGGAAGAAGGAGTAGGCACGGAGAAGGAGAAGGAGCTTTTAAAAGCCAAATTAGAGGCGAACAAGGAAAGTTTTTGACCCTCCACATGCAGGTGGTGTCAAGCCTGAAGATTTCACTGCGGTTATTTACAAAATACCGGGTGCGGAGCCGTCACCGGCACCACGAAGGGCGAATTTGAGTATACATGAGGCGAAGATAGCGGAGGAGCTAGCAAGACAGCTGCTCAATGAGGACTTTATTGAGAGATCAAAATCTCCAATAGTCTCACAACCGAGAATAGTGCCGAAGCCAGGAGGAGAATGGCGCCTGACAGTTAACTATGCTCGTGTTAACAAGGTGCTGGAGGAAGAGAGAAATCCTCTCCCGACATTAGAAGAAGGAAGGAGAGTACTGCGGAATGCAAAATTCTATTCGGTCATTGACCTTAAGAATGGCTTCTGGCAGATACCACTGGAGGAAAAGTCCAGATGGCTGACGGCGTTTGTGGTGGGTATGGAAATATATCAATGGAAAGTGCTTCCGATGGGCCTCAAGCAAGCCCCAGGACTTTTCCAGAAGGCGATGCAGAAGATGTTGAGCAGTCAGTACGATGATTTGTCTGACGGTGGCTTTATGAGAAGGCGGGGACAGAAGGCGGGAGAATATGCATTTTGCTATATCGATGACATTATCGTATACTCTAACACAATGGAGGAGCATATCGATCATTTGTCCGATATATTCAGGCGCATCGGAGCTTTTGGCCTGAAGTGCAATCTAAAGAAGTATCAACTTGCCAAGACGAGTGTGACATACTTAGGGTACGAGATCTCCCATAATCGAGTCTCGATATCCAAAGAGAAGAGGGAGGAGATTATGAATCGACCGATACCGAAGAACCGCACTGAATTGCACTCATTCCTTGCGATGGCGCAATACTATAGCCAGTTTATACCCGATTGGGGTGCAACACGGGCTAAGTTGGAGAAAATGATAGATTTTGGAGACTTTGAGAAGTGGGACGAAGAGGCTTTGCAAGCGTTTCATGCGCTCAAAGATCTCATTTACAAAGACCCGAAAGACGGAGGACTGGTGTTAACGATGCCCGACTTTACGAAACAATTCGTAGTCGATACAGACGCATCTAAGTTTGCGATTGGGGCTGTATTGCAACAAGAGGATGAGGAGAAGAAATTACGCCCAATCATGTTTATTGGTAGGAAGTTGTGTGCGGCGGAGAGAAACTATTGCACAAGGCAAAGAGAGGCGTTGGCGGTAGTATGGGCCCTCAAGATGCTCAGAGAGTATTTGTGGGGAGGACCTCAATTTACTGTCAGAACTAATCATCGTAACCTGTTATGGTTGATGAATCATGAACAGACGGGACGGCTGGCGCTGTGGCAAGCGTTCTTGTCTTGTTTCGATTTCACAATGGTCCATCTACCGGGAAAGCGAAATGTGGTCGCTGATAGCCTCTCTAGGCTAGAGTTTAACTCAGAAGTATCGGCGTTGGTGTCCACGGTGGAGATGAAAGACTTGTCCACTGACAAGGTGTATGAGGTCAGCCACATTGAGGCGATGGAGATGGCGAGTGGAGTCCGATATGATCGCACAGGTCTACGGTACAGTCCACAAGGCCCGGATCACGGGATATGTTGTGAGCTACATACCCAGGAGGACGCTGAGTGGTCCTATGAGGTATATGAGAATGCGAAGGCGAACATAAGAGAGGAAGAGGAGACGCAGGAAGTTTATGCGGAGCCTCCTCAAGAGCGGAGAAGTGACCTAGACGATGACCCGGAAAGGATTGGGGTACGGCTAGAAGATGGTACTATCCATATAGCCTCGCCTACCGCATGGAGGCAACAACAGGCTCAAGATCCGGAGTTTAAAGAACTGATACAGTTATATCAGAACCCGGATGAGCTACGGATGACGAAAGCGATCAAAGATCAGATGAAGGAGTTGGGATGGAGAGATGGTCTACTGTGGTACAAGGGCCTTCACGGTCGCTATGCGTCACAGCCGGACAAATGGATCCTTTGGGTACCGGAGAGTCTGAGACGATTTATATTTGTCGCAGCCCACAATTGCCCACTTTTGGCGCATCCGGGTCGACAACGAACTCACATGTTCGTAGCGAGGCGATTCTGGTGGAAGAAGATGAAGGAGGAGATAGATCAGGCGGTGGATGCATGCATCCCGTGCAAGATAAACAAAACACCACTGAAGGCAAATTTCGGCCTGATTGGCGAATTTCCTCTTCATGCGGCGATGTTTGAGTTTATACACATTGATCATGTGGACCTTTCCCAGAATCGAAGGATGGTTACAAATACCTCCTTACGGCTATTG
>WBZZ01005437.1:5000-32500 GCA_019918135.1 Paulinella micropora
TGAGGTTACCAGGCTTGGGTTGGTCCTTACGGATATTGCAACACTCGGCATAGTTGCGTCGCGAGCAATCGCCACGTCGAGCCTTACTACGCTCTGCACCACCCTCCTGGCTACGATGGCCCCTGGGTGCGAGTGCATTGCGTTGCAGATTTCTTAAGAGCTGTGTCACTGACAGTCAATCGATCTCACTTGCGCCCATGTTGGTTATGTCTGACCTATGCATTCTGCTCTTGTTAGTATTGTCTCCCTTGCCCTTGTCTGGCCTTGTGTTTGTATGTTTGTGCTTGCCTTTTTTTGTTGTTGCTTCTGTTGTTGTGTCTTTATCTTTGTTGTTGTTTGTTGTTGTTGTTGTCGTTGTTGTTGTTGTTGTCGTTGTTGTTTGTTTGTTTTCTGTTATATTATGTGTAATGTTTCTGTCTTACTGTTTGTTTTTTCGTTCTATGTTTTTTTCTTTGTTTCGTTCCTTCTTTCTTTCCTTCTCTCTCTTCTGTTTCTCTTTCTTTTCTCTTACTCTCTTATTGTTTCCAGGAGCTTTCTTGAACCTTAGTTCCAGATTATGAGCTTGTACTGTCGTTCCTTGGAACCAGAATTCATTTGAATTAAGCTCTTCTTAATTTTTGTCATTCTTTCTTTTCTCATTAACCTTGCTTACTGTAAAAATTATATATATGTATATATATAATATATATATATATAAAATATATATGTACATAAAGATATATATATATATAATAATATAATATATACATATATATATAAAGTAGTCTGGCCTACTTTACGACGAGCGAAAAATTGTCCAGTATCAAAACACGGACGGTGGTATTTCAACCACAGTGGAATCTGGCTTGCGGATACATCCTCCCCAGTGGTGGGCAGCCAACGACACCCTTGTCTTGGAAATCAGCCTTGCCCCCCTGGTTCTCAACCAAAATTTCCAACTATTTACGTGAACTGGGTCTTAAGGGTGAGTACTAGGGTGACCCTTAAAAGAACTCTCCTGAGGTGCAGTGGTCAAAAGGTTTCAAGTAAAGCTAGACCAAGTTCTGTGTCGAAACTGACTGATTGGTCGAGATTTCTCGGCGGAGAAGGACAATCACTTTGCGAGTTAACAAAAATAAAAGTGCCAGCGCGTTGAGTGCAAACAGTAGGTGACTTCCAGGGTGTGAACATGAAAACCAATCCAAGTTTGCACGCCGCTAGCTAATGCCAATTCCTTTGACATTATGCCAAAAAACCAGGTGGTTTTGCCAAGAAAGTCACCCCGTAATACCCGACAAAATCTGTGAATTTTCTTGCTGTGTTTCAGCGTGCAGATCCTAGTTTGTTGCAGGGGATTGGATATTACAATAGCAAGTACATATGTGGCAATATATACATAGAAAGTATGTACAAAAATTCAATAATCAGTTTATATGAATAAGATCCCTTTCACTGCACTGTGTACATATTCACTTCTTGCTCTCTACCGACTGTTCCATACCCGTTCCTGCATTTCCTTCCCACCTTTTCCCTTTTGTACCTCTTGTATAAATCTCCTATCATCATTTATCCCATGGACATTTGCTTCATCATTGTTGTATAAAGGGGAAATAGTTAACACAGTAAGAAATGGAGCGTTGTTGCAAAGCATATTTGTATTTGCATAAAAATGGATAGGCAAAGCCATATACTAAGCGATATGTACTTGTATGGAGAGCAAGGGTAGGAACACATAAATGATGGATAAAATATGCATATAAACAAGAAGTTGTAAGTACTGTTGTAGATAAAATGTAGACATATAGAGAATTCTTTTTCTTCTTTTTTTTGATAACGAAATTGTACAGGAAAGGAAACTTAGCGACCAGGGAAAATCTTCAACATAAACATAGAGATCAATAGAGATAGATATTAATAAGACATGGAGATTTCTGTATGAGAGCAGGAAGAAACAATGAATCACAAATTAAAGAAGCACAAGATAAAATGGATTGTATGCATAGGTTATGGATGCAAATGAAAACCACGCTTCCCCCCCCCCCCCCCCCCCCCCTCTCTCTCTCGATCTCTCTCTCTTCTATTTGATGGTAGGGCCTATGAGTGCCGCAGACTACAAAGATAAAGGGAATGCTGAGTTTCAGCGGGGCAATTTTATGAAAGCCGTAGAACTATGTAAGCGCTTCTTGCTTCCATCCCGCCAAACATTCTGCGTTTGCTGGACAGATACGTACGCGACGGAGCTGGACCCCAACAACCACATCTACTTTGGCAATCGCAGCAATGCTCATTTTTGTCTGGTCCCGTGCTTGTGCGTATACACCCATGCCTAATCTGTCGCGCTGTGCGTATTTCTGACAGAATAACTTTGACAAGTCTTTGCGGGACGCTCAAAAGGCTGTTGCCCTCTGTCCGGCGTGGGCCAAGGTCAGAATTCCCAGACTGTGGCACGCTAGCTGTAGCTCACGACTTCTGCCTTGCTGCCAGGGCCATTACCGCGCAGGGCTGGCCTTACGCGCGCTGCAGCGGTGGGCCGAGTCCTTGTCTGCTATGCAACAGGCTGCCAGGTCCTGTCCTCTTTCCCGCCCATACAAGAGCCCGCAACGTCCCCCCCCCCCCACCCTCCGTGCTCTGTTCTGTCTCACCTTGTGTCCAGGCTGGAGCCTGCCGCCTACAACTCTGCTGTGGTCTTTTCTCGCTCTTTTCATTCCTCCCTCTTGGCATGCGCGCGTACTTGCGCGTGTACAAGTTTTTTTATCGCAGGCGGAAGCGCAGAGCCTGATGCAGGGAAGACATGCTCCGCCACAGCCCGTGCAGCAGCCTGCGTCCTCACACAACACGCAGCAGCAGGTTCCCTACCACTCGCAGCACCAGCAGCAGCAGCAGCAGCCCCCGTACTCGCAACACAGTGGCCATGGTTATGGCATGGCCCACCCTCCCTTCCGGGGCCGCGGCGGGCACGATCGTGGAGGTGGAGGCTACGCGAGAGGAGGCCGTGGCGGAGCGGGGCGAGGCGGGCGCGGGGACTCCGGTCCGTGGCGCGGGAGAGGGCGCGGGAGAGGGCGCGGGGGGCGGGGCGGACATGGCGGGCGAGGGCCGGCCGAACCGCTCGAGTTTTTTGGCTACGTGAAGGGTTCGTTTCTGCACAATCCCTGGATGGACTTGCTGTCCCCTGAGGAGCGCGCCGCCGAGGAGGCCCGCACGCTGCAGCAGGCCAAGGACCGGTCGGCCCAGCAGCTGGCTGAGCAGCAGTCCCGCCAGCAGCATCATGCACAGGGGCCGCTCCAGGTGCCTGACTTTGCCAACATGTCCGGCCAGGACTTCGATGATGACGAGCGGGCAAAAAAGCCGCTCGAGTTTGTTGGGGCCGAAGCTGAGCAAGAGCCGACCAGCTTCCACAGGCCTAGTCTCTCCCTGCCGGCGCCCAGGACGGGCGCAGCAGCTGCATCGCGTCCGGCGAGCTTTGTGCCTACCACGGCAGACATAGCGCTCAACGAGGACGACGAAGAGGAGCTCGAGTCGTTCCGGGCGAAGCAACAATCGCTGAAAGTGGGCAAGGCTGCACAGGACCGCGCTGCCGACGAGGATGGCGTCTACTCGGACGAGGAGAAGAGGGAGGAGGAGACTGAGGGCGGACATAAAAGCTCGCAGCAGGAAGCGGGGTCGGTAAGTGAGTCCCACAAAGGAAAGCCCACAGGGGCCACTGGGCTGGAAGAGTTTGCCATGGCGGGAAAAAAGAGGCAACACTCCCCTGAAGCATCATCATCCATGAGCAGTGCAGCCAAGGCGACAGATACACACGCAGCCGAGAAGATCGAGTACGATGAGTTCGGAGACCCCATTGATACTTGCAAGGCAAAGAAGAAGAAAAAGAAAAAGAAAAGGAAGAAAGAGCAGAGAGATGAGGATGTTTTGCAGAAAGAGGACGTGCTGGAAGCAAAGCCGGCTCCCTTGCCAAGAACCATCAACCCTGCTCCTTAGCAGAACGAGTTGGAGATGGCGAAAACGTGACTTCTATGCACGTGTCTGCATGTAATAGTTTGTATGTATGTATGTATGTATGTGTGTGTGTGTGTATGTATGTATGAATGTATGTATGAGTGTGTGTATGAATGTATGCATGTATGAATATATTTATATACTTGCGTCTATGCATGGATGTTGTAACTGGTACTTTCTGGGCTCCCCTCCCTCTCTTTTCAAATTGCACTTCATGACAAGGTGCGCTCGCCCTCTCGCTGTCAATGTGACAAAATAAGACCGATAGCAAGCGCTGTCAAATGCAGGAGTAATGATTACACGGGCATGTACATAGTAGGGATGTTTGCGTAAAAAGGATAAGTGGGAAGCGTAAGAGTTAGAACTTGATTACTGTAATAATGATGCATGACTTGAAACTGTGACTGCGGCTTTTTTATTATTATTATTATTATTATTTTTTTTTTAACACTTCATTTTTAAATGCGGCCACCCTTTTCGTAGAGGCCGGCTCAGTGAGTGAAAAGCAGGCATTGTCGGAGATGATATATGTATATATATATATATATATCATTTATGTATTCGCGACTTGTCCAACCGCAAACTGTAAAACAAGCCTTAAAAAAGTAAAAAACCAACATAGGACATATAGAAAACATACACAGAAAAAAAAAAAAGTGTCAAATGTTTAACATAAATTTTTCTAACTGAGCACATTAAGAGAGATTTTGACGAAAGGACACATAAACCATATTTTTATTTCATAAAAATATATATAAACTGCGTGTATATGGTTTATGTGTCCTTTCGTCAAAATCTCTCTTAATGTGCTCAGTTAGAAAAATTTATGTTAAACATTTGACACTTTTTTATTTTCTGTGTATGTTTTCTATATGTCCTATGTTGGTTTTTTACTTTTTTAAGGCTTGTTTTATAGTTTGCGGTTGGACAAGTCGCGAATACATAAATGATCACACCACAAAACGGGGGGAAGGGGAGGATACACGTGAACATACAAAAAAATATTTTTTGCGACACTGCGACAAAAAACATCCAGTAAAAGTGTGCGGTTGAAAAGGTGCCGTGGAACCGCATTACCGCAGAACCGCATTACCGCAGAACCGCATTACCGAAATTGGTGGCACCGGCTCAGCCATAACAATATTGTTTTTTTGCTTCCAGTGTGTCCTTAAAAAACAAGGACGGGTTAGAAGCGGTATTATGGCAAAATAGGCCTTCGTATCAATGGCGGGTGGTAATCTTAATGTAATACGTTATTAAAACAAGGACGACGCGGAGTAAAACGACTTATAGTGAAATAAGGCTTTCTAGGTGTCCTTATTTTTTTCAATAAGTCCTTATTTTTTCATTTTTTTTATAAGATACTCATTTTATTGACTATTTTTTTTCTCAAAAACGTGAAAAAGTTTTCAAAATGTCAAAAAAAAATCAATTTTTTCCATGTTTTGGAGGCAAAGTTTTCGATCGGTTTATTACCCGCGATGAATAGGAGAGCGTATTTTGCTGTTTTTGTAAATCAATGGTACTTATGGAAATAAGGATCCGCCAACTCATAAGGACTTAAGCAATAGGTGTGGGGGGCTTATTTCGTTGAAACGTCTTCATTTAAACTATCGGGGGTTGTAATCCACTGTTCTCAAATGTAACATTACCCCCCTCGGCCAAATGGTATTATGGACAATAAAGGGGGGGGGGGGGTCGGCCAACTTTCCCAAAAACAGGGGACTAAAACAGGGGACGTCCCCAAGGACATAGTTAAACTCAGTCAAATGTGGCTAAATCCTCTTTTATATACCCTATTTTTATAATAATAATGTTAATAAAAATAATAAGGAAGTAAGGATAGGGCGTGTGGTAATATGGGCAGAGTTAGAATTACGATAAAATACCGCTTCTAGGGTGTCCTTAAAATTATAGGGGACTTAAAAAAAAAAGGGACTTTAAGGACGGGGCAAAAAGAAGCAGTTGAAGGCGATTTGTGCTCTGAGACATATAGCGTGGCAAGCAATAGAGGAAGCGTCGGCGAAGCGGAATTGAAGACTGGTGGATTTTCTATTTTTGATTTAAACATATTATTATCATATATATTATATATAAGATTAACATGCCACCACCATTAAAGTATTTAACGGACGAAGCGCGACTGGAGGCGCGTAAAAAGTCTCAGAGAGAATATGCAAAAAGAAAACCCGAGATGTACAGAAAGGCAAGCAAGAAGTATTACGAAGCAAACAAAGAGAAGAAGAAAAAAATTATATTACGACAAGAACAGGGATGTTGTGTTATGAAAGAAAAAACAAATACTTACAAAGTTTATAAATTGTTTAATGCCCTAGATGAAAATGATAAAGAATTTTACATAGGTAGTACTCTGCAACAACATTTATATGTCAGACTTAGCCACCATAAATCGCTCGCTAAGAAAGGCGTAAATAGAAAGTTATATAATCATATGAACGACAAGGGGATTGAAAATTTTAAATGCGTTTTGATTTATGAAGAGCAAGTAGAAAACCACAGCATTGATAGACAGAGAGAATTAGAACAAAAATATATAAGCGAACTAAAACCAACACTGAATATAAACACGGCGCAAGGAGCGGGGACTTCAAGTGAAGACAGAAAATGGGTTAAATTTGAAAAATGAGTTTTTAAAAACGATGAAGAAAAGAAACGACTGGAATACAATAAAAAATACCTGGAAGAATATCACAAAAAATATTATGATATAAAAAAGATCAAATCAAAGCATACCGAAAATTATATTACGACAAAAACAAGGATGTTTTGTTGAGAAAGAAAAAAGAAGAATTTGACAAAATAAGAGAAAGTAAAAAATATTATTGTGAGGCATGTAGTTTTACAGGAGTGAGCGAGACGGCTCTAACTATACATAATAGATCAAAAACTCATATTTCAAAGAGTGAAAAAATTTGAAATATATATCCTTCTAAATGTTTTTTTTGCTTCAAAATACGGAAGTATATTTATCATATATATAGTATCTACAAGAATACTACATATAATTTACGACCACACAAAAAAAAATTTATAACCTTATTATAGATGGATGTTGAAGAGGCATCCGTACTCAGTTTACTAACAAAGAGGAGTTGTTTGATGCGAACAAACTATCCTATATTATTAACAATTTTGACGACTTAAAAGGCCAACTGCGAGAGAAATGTTTCAAAGACGGAAGTCCTATAACACTGCTAAAAAAATATATTCAAAAAGTATTCAACAATAAAGTCTCTGTAGTGTATCGGCAAAATGGAGGCAAAGGTAGATTTAATGCTGTAGGCTCATTATCTCTCCAAAACATACCGCGCGAGATAAGGCATACTATCGCCCGCGATTACTATGTAGATATTGATATGGTAAATGCGCATCCAGTCATACTACTACATTTATGTGCGATATTGAACTTTGAAGCGAAATATCTGCGATCGTATGTGAAAAATAGAGAGAAGGTAATAGCCGATCTCACGAGCAAAAACGAGACGATTGACAGAGACAAGGCAAAACAGATTATCCTATCAGTCCTAAAGGGAGGCGAAAAGGATTACAACGCAGTCGCGAAAAAGACGAGGTTTCTAACCGCCTTCAAACAAGAAATGAAAGCCCTACATGGAAAGTTTGCGGGGGCAGACATTAAAGAATTTGAAAAAGTTAAGCAGAGGCGGATTAACAGAGGCGAAGACTTCAACCACGAGGCCAGTTATATGAATACATTGTTATGCGACTTTGAAAACAAAATTCTACAAGTTATGCTAGACTATTTTGGAAATCCTTTTATGTGTGTTTTATGCTTTGATGGCCTGATGCTAGAAAAGAAGGACTACGATCTGGAAAGTTGTTCAAAGGTCATTAAGGAGAAATTAGGGATAGACATTGCTCTTAAATTAAAAGAAATGAAGGAAGGCCTAACCCTTCCAGAAAATGCGATTATTGAGCCTTATCAAACTCCCAGCCTTAAATACTTTGGAGATATGGATAACGTATATATTCAACACTATAGAGAGAATGAGGCGAGCCTTGAAAGACTGGACGAATGGCGCAGTTGTATAAACATAGTATCAAGGGGAGGCGGTCAAGTCGTGATGACTTTAAATCTAGACATTGACGAAGAGACAGGAGACCGATCCGAATATTATGTACAAGCAGAAGTAGGCGCAATGATGTCCGCATTAAATTTTGAATGTTTTGTGCGGAATCCAGAATACATTGAAGAATTGAAAGGAGACAAACACGACCCGAGAGCGAAACAATGGCTGTATCAACATTTTGGAAATGGCAATCAGTTTTCAACTGGATACGCAAAAGACATCATGCAAAAGCGGAAAATTAAACGATATGACGACTTCATGTTTTACCCGTATTTGAAGCGAGTGGGGATACCCCCAGTATATTCTAACAAACTAAATTTGTTTATGGGGTTTCCTATGGATAATATTCCATTTGAAAGCGTAAAAACAAAATACAATTTTGAAGAGAGTGCCTTATATAAACATCTAAAAACTGACTTTTTCACTGAAGGTCAGGGCGAGTTAGACAACTTTTTGGATAGTGTCGCGGACATGATACAGAAACCAAATGTAAATAGAGGTATTGGTCATTTGTTTTACTCAGTCCAAGGGACTGGGAAAGGCATAATGAGCAAATTTATGGAGAGGTTGTTGGGAACGCAAAATCATGTGATCATCAAAGACTTTAGCAGATACATGGAAAAATTCAATGTCGCATATGCGAACAAGATATTGAAAGTGTTTGAAGAACTGCCCGAGAAAGGCGGGGCTTTTACGATGAGCGACCGCTTAAAAAGTCAAATTGACCAAAAAGACGAAATAATAGAGCCCAAGGGAAGCAAGCAATACAAAGTAAAACATTTCGCCAGATACTGGTTTTACACGAATAACGAAAACACGTTATACATAGAAGGAAGCGACAGGCGGTATTCACTCCACAAAATAAGCGGGAAGCACGCGGATGATAAAGTATATTTCGCCAAAATTCTAGATGAAATAAACGACGATGACTTTATCAGATGTGCCTTTGAATACTTCGCCACTAGACAATACGAAGAAATAAGTGTTATGACCGCATTTAAAACAAAATACAAGACGGAGCAGAAAATGGCTAACCTCCCCAAGGCTATTAAGTTTATGATTGACACCATTGAAGCAAAATTTGACAAAGTTGAAAGCAAAGATATGAAAGTGGAATCGGTACATCTATGCGAAAGATACAGAGAGTGGTGCTCAGAACAGGGAATATCTTATCATAAAGGAGCCTTCTTCACCCAACTGAAGCATGTAGGCATAGATAAGCCCAAACAAAGCGGAGGAAAAAACAACAAAAAATACAGATTTACAATAAATGTCAGCACAATCCGAGACAAGATACGCGAGTATATAAAGGACGACGAATACGACTTCAATTTTGGATCGGGAGTTAATGAAGAGGATGATGTCTTTTGGAGGTATTATTATTGTCTTCAATATTGAAAACAATATTAAAAAACTGATTTTTTTTGTTATGCTTATATATAGTATGCCATCAACCAAAGGAGAGTATAATATCTGAGCCAAATAGAAAAATGGACTCATTTAAGTAGTGATATTAAACCACCAACAAGCAAATCGCTTAAAACTGATATCGTCGCATTTTATGAAAAATACCGACCCGAACAACCCCCGCGGGGTGACGTTGAAGTTTCATTGCCCCCCGTTGATACATTGAAGAATGTTGCTTTTGACGAACCAGAAGAATTTACGCCTTTTAGAGAAAGTGATTTGAAGGAAACTGGTATTACTGAAATCAAGGCCAACGTAGGAGAAGAATTGGCGAAAAAAGAAATGCCTGTTTTGGAAGCAAAAGAGGAGCCTGCGCCAGTTATGGAAAAGAAAACGCCGATTAAAGCAAAGCGGAATCCGCCCGAGGGCGGATATAGTTGCTATGAAATAATAACGGCACATTTGAAAGTATCAAAAGACCCGTTTAATTTCTTGTATATGAAAGTTGAAGACCGCACCATATTACAGGATGATATGAAGAAATGGCACGAGAGCAGATACGCACACATACCACCAGAACAACGCCCCACTCTTAAATATGGTAAGTTAGATTATAAAACGTTTTTCCGCGATGTTTTATCTCAACACGAGGGCAAACTCACGACACTAAAAGATATGTATGACAGGTTTCATGTGTAAGACGCCGTAAGTGCTACGTCGCGCATTACATCAATATGGAAATATGAAGGTTTGAAAGATACAGGCTCCGCAGACGCTGATTTATAATACACTTCTATGGTTAATGGTGCGCCAGTCGCATACGTCACCAGAGCATCGTTTGTTGTATTATCTACAATTCGTATAGTGCGGTTGTTGGTTGTGTCCGAGGGGTTTGGACACGTCATCTGCCAAGTCAAATTCATTTGAACTCCGTATCTTTGGATTAGCCACACACAATCAAAAGACTTATAATCAATGGCGGTTGTATAATTTAGCACTTCGGTATAATAATCATATGTATTCGTGCCATCTGTGATATGAAACCCAAATTGGAATGTTGCTATGCCAGTCGGCGCGGATAAATTCAAAGACCCGCGAAATGCTACATTAACAAAATAACCATATCCTAAACTTGATATGGTTTTGCTTCCATACCCGCCCATGCAGAGTGTTGTAAATGTTGAACTAGTCATCCATGAGCGCATATCAAGACCAACATACGCATTTTGAATGTTTCTAGTTAAAGTAGGCGTAGCCACGACCGCGATTGTTTTTGTGTCAATAGATTGTTGCTCTTGCGAACGGCCAAATATATTCATTTTTTTAAGACCAAATATATATAATCTTATAATATAAGATTGAATATAAAATAATTCTATTAAATTATGAACCATTTAGGAAATCCGTGGGCATATCACTATTACGGCTCTGTGATAATAGACGAGGATTTAGAAGTTGATGGAGTATTATACGGCGACCACATAGAAGCAAACTCAATACAAGCAAGGACTGACGACATAACAATATCGTCGCGAAATAATAACTCTTCTTTGTTGATATCTGATACTGGTTATGTGTCAATTAATAACGAATACGACTTACCAATAGCGGACGGCACGGCTAATCAAATATTAAAAACGGATGGGCTAGGCAACACTTCATTTGCTACATTGACTTCAAGTTATATAAGCGACTTTGAATTGGATAAATTAACGGATGTAGTCATAACAGGCACACCCACAAATAACCAACTACTCATTTATAGCACAGGACAATGGAGAAACACAAACTCACCTTTTCTTAGATTGGATGGTCTCGCTATGATGTTTGGAGATTTAAATATGGGGGGTTTTAATGTAGCAAATGTAGGCAATGTTGATGGCGTTGATGTTTCGGCTCTTGATACTTCGGTGGTAAAACTAACGGGAGACCAAACCATAACAGGGAATAAAACATTTACTACTTATGTGGCCGTAAAAGACTCAAATCCATTAAACACAGGCAAATTATTCTTTAATTACAACAATAATATGGGCTCTATCTATTCGTCGGAGGCAGGTGGAGCAACGGGCTATCCATTATCTTTTGTCGGCTCGTCCATATTTTTTGCTCCAACAACAGGGGGTGGGATAACATTGGCGAGCAATGTTTTAAATTTTAACAGCACGACAGCAATTAGCGGGCTTCCAGCGCCATTCTATGATGGTGATGCTTCAACAAAAGCATATACCGATACAAAATTAGCAAAGGACGGCACAACGGCTATGACGGGCAGTTTAAATATGGGAGGATTTAACATAACAAATGTTGGTAATGTTGATGGTGTGGATGTATCCACCCTTGATACCGCAGTCGTCAAACTAACAGGAGACCAAACCATAGCGGGTATTAAGACATTTAGCAGTATAATAAATGCTAGTGCGGGGATTGATATGAAAAGCCAAAGCATAACAAATGTGAATTTGGTTGATGGCGTGGATGTTTCTACTCTTGATACTTCTGTCGTTAAACTAACAGGAGACCAAACCATAGCGGGGAATAAAAAATTTACTTCAACAATAGAAGTGCGGGGCGCTACTGCCCCAACCGCTTTTGATGGTATCGGTGTTGCCTTTGATACAGCGACAAATATAGGAATGATTGCCGCACAAAAAATAGCAACAGCGACTTGGTATCCGATACAAATAACTGGTTCGTATGTTGAGTTATATTCAGGTAATAATGTAATTATAACCGCAACTGGCACTACACTATCTTTGAATAATAACAAAATAACAAACTTAGCCACACCATCAGCAACAACGGACGGAGCAAACAAAAGTTATGTGGATACATTAGACGGGCAAAATGTGAAACTAACAGGAAACCAAACCATAGCAGGAATTAAGACATATAGCAGTGGTGTTGAAATAACGGGAAATTCAATCAATTCAACAACAAAGGGAACATTTATCGTTTTCAATTCTACCAGTAATATCGGGTCAATTGCTAGTTTGGATATGAAAACTGCAACATATTACAACTTTGAAATTTCTGCGAAAAAAATAAGTTTCATTATTGACGGGACGATAGTCGGTTGGGTAAATGCTTCGGGGTTAGATTGTAATAGTAGCAAAATAGCCAACCTTGGAACTCCGACATTATCAACAGACGGAGCGACAAAAGGGTATGCGGACACATTGGACGGGCAAAATGTAAAACTAACAGGAGACCAAACAATAACGGGAATTAAAATATTTAATGGAACAAGAAATGATGTAAGAGCACTGAATTTGTTAAGCCAAGCCGATTTTAATAATGTGGATATCATTAATGGTGGAAATATTACATATAATGGGGCGAGGATATTAAACCAAAATGGAGGTGATATATTCTTTTCACAGACAACGGGTGATTATCAATATTTCTTATTTACTCTAAATACTGCTACAAGTGGAACCGCGAACCAAAGAGGTTATGTATTCACGAATGTAGCGTCTGATGTAAAAGGGGCGGGACTTTATATTTCAAAACTTTTGGATAATAAAAGTGCTTCGTCTGACATTGTCCGTTTTAACAATGCGGGCGGTATGAAGTTTTATGGAGCCTTAGATATGAACTCAAACAACATAACAAATGGAGGGACAATAACAGGAACAACAATTACTTCAACCGCGGGTATATCAACGACGACACTAACTGCGAGCGGATTATTAACAGCGACAGGAGGTTCTAGCATAGTTATACAAGGAAATACAAATGGTGGTAATACAAGAGGAATATTTTTGTGGGACACTGGCAACACCAGTTATGGCATTTATATGGCTTCAAATGGGGGAGCCACAAATACCAGAAGTCTAGCGGGAGGGTCTGCGGTTGCAGGCAATGATTTCACTTCTTTTGCCGTTAGATTTAGGGTAAGTAATGCTTCAACCGACGGATTTATATGGGAGAACTCGTCCGAACAATTGTTAATGTCATTAAACGGGGCAAACGGGACTTTATGGACAAAAGGGTTAATAACGGCTAGTGCGGGGATATCAACAACAACAGCAACCGCAAGCGGATTGATAACAGCAAATGCGGGAATTACATATACTGGCACGCTGACATCGGCAACGAATACGAGTGGGGCAAAGATAGGCATTCAAGGACCGACTGACGGAACAAACGCAAAGGGAATATTTCTATGGGATACGACAAATACGAGTTGGGGGATTTATGCAGCGTCTGGTGGAGCAAGCAAAAGTTTAGCAAATGGTACGGCAGTTTCTGGAAATGATTTTACTTCGTATGCTTTTCGTTTCAGGGTTGCTAATGATGCTACAATGGGATTTGTATGGGAGAATTCTGCTGAACAATTGTTAATGTCATTGAATGGGGCAAATGGAACTTTATGGACAAAAGGATTGATAACGGCTAGTGCGGGGATGACATATTCTGGGGTGCTAACAACGGCATCAGCATCAACTAATGGGGCAAAAATAGCAATTCAAGGACAAACAGACGGAACAAATGCGAGAGGAATGTTTATGTGGGATATTGGAGATTCAAACTGGGGGATTTATATGAGCCAGTCTGGGGCAAATAAAGCATTAAGTGGAGGAACAGCACCAGCAGGAGGAGTAGGCGGAGGATTAACTTCTTATTCTATTAGATTTAGAGTGAATGGTTCTTCAACGAGTGGGTTCATATGGGAGAATAATTCAAATACTGCTTTAATGTCTTTGAAAGCGAGCGATGGACAATTATGGGTATTGTCTAATCCAATTCAATATTCAGACAGGAGAAAAAAAGAAGATATAAAGGAATGTTTAGGCTTAGATTTTATTAATAAGTTAAATCCAGTCTGCTATCGTATGATTGACGACAAAAAGAAATGTAGGACTGGCTTAATAGCACAAGAATTAGAAGACATACTAACAGAAATGGATATGCTAGATTTTGGCGGTTTTATAAAAGAAACAATTATGGTTCCCTGTCCAAAGCAAAGAGCGGAATACGAATTGAAGGGTGTAAGTATCAATCCAGAAGATGTTAAATGTGTTGATAGTGGTGATGTCGGTTATGGTATAGGTTATTCTGAGTTTATCGCCCCGTTAATTAAGGCCGTTCAACAATTATCAGAAAGGGTAGGTAATTTAGAAAAACAAAATAATAATCTCTTGCTTATTATAAAAGACATATCCAAGCAATTAGCAGAAATCCGAGCCGTTGTATATCCAACCAATGGCTAATAATACGACTAGACTTCACAGACCCCCGCCTATTATGGATATGGATGGCGAACTAACTCCCGAATTAAAATCTCGCGTTTTGGACATTGAACTAAAGACGGAAGAAAAAAAGATTGACAATGAAATTGAGAACGAATGGAACTGCTGTATGACGACAAGGAAAACAGACAGCCGACTTATTAAATACTTATTTCAAATGGTTATAATTATAGCAATCATCACGATTTGCTTAATAAAACTCGCTAAAAATAACATGCCTTGTGAGCAGGCTAATGTATATGTCGGCATCCTTACACTACTCATCGGCATCGTGCTTCCTTCTCCTTCTTCAAGTAAGAAGTGAGCATTCATACAAATGTATTTTATACCACGAAGCGTCATTTGAGCACATTAACGGCAGTGCCTCATCCCATCCGATACACCAGTCTGACATCGGTTTGTAAATACATTTGAATTTTGAGTTAATCCCGCTCTGGATACAATAAACACATCCATCTTTTTTTGTTTGATTTGCTCTGCTATAAAAGTCGCAGGCAGTCCGCGACATAGCAAATCTCCAACAAGTTGGAGATAACACAAATAGCAGTATTAACAACATTATATATTATCTTTCTCTTTAATTATATTATTATAAATTGCTTCTCGTTGCTTATCTGATAGCGGTAAGCGGTAAAGGATATTTTCAGGTTTTCTAAAAATGTTGGGGTTTCTATTCACTAAGTTCTGAGTGATGCGGATTTGGTCAATTTCCTTTCCAAGCCGTTCCAACTCTTCAAGTTGTTGCTCGTCTTTGCTTTTTTCTTTTTTATTTTCCATCCTATCTTATATTATAAGATATCTTATATTATACGATATATATAATAGCGGATATAAAAAATGCCACGACACGAAAAACCATTTTTTGTGTATTATAACGAAATTAAACGCGGATATAGGTATTTATTTACAAACGAAGAGGCTGATTGGGATGAACAAGTTAATGAAGGTGTCAATAATCAAGCACGCGAGAGGCTTAGAGCGGATAGATTGTTGGATGCTTCAACAAAAGGGGGGAATACTATGGAGGATTTAAAAGATAGAATTACCGCGTTGGACAATAAGCGAAGTATTTATGTAAATATGAATTACGACGAACTGAAGGCACACCTCCAAGACGACGGCATTGATATGAAAGAATTTGAAAGAAAACACGGAACTGTCCCCATGAACGAACAAATGATTGAAATGCGAAAATTAGCAATTGCTACCGATAAATATGATATAGCGCACATAGAAGACAATATCCAGCAAATGAAGCGTGATATAGCACAATTGGTAAAACAAGAATATAAAGAAGAAGCCTTAAAACGATTAACCGATAAGGGTTTAACGTATATGAAAGAAAAAGGCAAAGCGGACAAAATTCGCGTAATACGAAGAGAGGATAGAGCGCAAGCGGAGCAGGATTATAAGGAATGGAAAGAAAACCGAGAAGAGTGGGAGAGAAAACACCCAGATGATGCTTTAATAGAAGCACAGATAGGCGACGAACACAAGATGCTTGTGCCACGAATAGGTGATGACCCCCGAAGTGTAGAAAGATTTGTTAATGCTATTATTAGAAGTATTCAAGAGATAATTATGAGTCCCAGACTTAATAGATTACTTAACGCTGCTACAGGCGTTGGGCGATATGGTGTGAACAGGATAATGTGGGGGAAGGTATTGAGATTAATTGCTAATAATCCACAACTACGTGCGATGAATGTTGGATTACTTGGAAGAAGAAGATCAGATGCTCTCAATAACCATTTGCTAGCTCTAGCAGGAAGTGAAGCGCCAGAGAGATTGGGTTTGCCTCCGCCTAATCCTCGTTTAATCGCAAGCGGACAACAAAGAATAGGTGATTATGTGTTGAAGGATATGTTGATAAGATTAGGCTTACAGGTATCAACGTTGTTCGCATGGCGAACATTTAAAAGCAGTGTTGAAGCAACGGGCTGGACTGCTTTTGGCGCATTTCTACATCACATATACAGCGTATGGACTGCTCAACCAAATGCTCCTATTAAATTAGAAGAAGAACGAACTCATACTACTGGAAGTAATTATAATGGTGCGGGCACACGAGTGGAAAGCCGTCTTCAATTAGAAGATAGAACTCGCGGTAAGTTTCCTTACATTCTCCCAGCAGATGCTTTGGACTTAGTTGCTTTTGAACATGATTTATTGTATGCTACTGGTGATAAAAATGTCCAAAACTTCGCCGACCAACGATACTTTGAAAGAATTACCAATATGAGCGATTATCTAACGAGTAATGGATTGGCTACGGCCGAAGTTGCTAAAACTATTTCTGATAATTACAATTCAATGCTCTCAAAAGCAGATATATCTAAAATGGCATTACAAGCACAAGGGAGAGTCCGCAGTGGAGTATCATATTTGGACGCGATGAAATTCTGGAAAACTATTAAATTAACACCTCCAGATGCGAAATACGATGCTTTTATACACAATGTAGACCAAACATTAAATTCTATGATTGGGGTTATGAATAATGTGGGCAGTTTTGATAAAGACACTAACTTTAGAGTAAATAAAATAGCCAATCCTGCTACATTCAGCAAACAATATGAAACTTAGTGAATTCGTTTAATCAAATGGTGAAATCACAAGAAAAAGCGGATGGTGTGAAAGGATATTCTCTTATCGCACCAGCAAATGAAACTACACTTAATAATTTTATGGAAAAAATAAATACGCAGAGCATAAAAGATATTTCACCAAGTATAGAAAAAGATATAAATCTTAGTGTTGAAGTCCCGATCGCATACTCAGACAATATGGTAGTAGCACCCAATTTTGATTCAATCGGACTGGGCAATAACTTGACTATACTTGATGATAAAGGCGCCCAAAAGAGGTACTTAAAGGGATTTATTAAATCGTTGAAAGAGAAAACTGGAAAGAAAATTCAACTTTCTAATTATGACGATCCAAAAGTTGGATGGGAAGAGGCCATCAAACAAGCACTAAGTCAAGGTGCTAGTATATCAGACGTAGCAGATGCGGATGATATTTTGGATAAGAGAATTTACGAAGAAATGCGGGGTAAATTAACTCCAGACCAAATGAAGCAATTAGAAGATTTAGAATTGAGGGATGCGAGCGTGCCAAGAAAACAAACACCAATACCAACTCAACCACCGCAAACCATGCCACCGCAAACCATGCCACCAGCACCACAAACAACGCAAGCACCACAAACAACGCAAGCACCACAACCCATGCCACCGCAAACAACACAAGCACCAGCACCACCAAATCCACAACCAGAGTATGAAGGAGGTGTTTATAAAAGTGGAACAAAACAGGGACTCCCATTCTGGGAGGAGAAAGTTAAAGATGAAAAACTTAAAGAAATGATGAAAGAATACAAAGTTTCAGATGACCCAGATCCAGCAACAACACCAAATCAAGCCATGGTTGATAGTATGAGAAGTATTGACCAATTGGTTGATAAACTTATGGGGAAATCTCCCGCCGATGAAAGAGAAGATATGTTAGCACTTATTCGTTTTCTAATGCCAAGCGACCAAAATGGAGGTATCGGCACTTCGCAAACAAACCCACTTATTAAAGGCAACGAACTAAGACGCGATCGCATGCTAGACACCAAGAATGATTTTGAATCACTAGACAACACACGTTATGGCAACACAAATAATCACTTTATGTTGAATAGATACAATAGAGCAGTTATCCAGACCAGAATGAAAGACAAAAGAGCGTTTCCAAAAATGAAACGAAAACTGACCAGAAACTTCCCTGCTGAAATCCCGCGACAAGTCCAAACTCGTCCAGAAAGAAAGGATTTTAAACCGCTCGTCAATCCTCCAAGTAATTATGCTTTTGGTAGTCCTTACTCTCCTTATTTCTATAATTATGCTTCAGCACCCCAACCCTTTGGTGCCGAATATGATAATTATAGATACAATCCAAACTATTTTCAAAACCCATAATATAAGATATCTTATAATATAAGATAAGTTGATTTAAATTAAATCAACTTTAGATGCCTAAATCCATACGTAAAGGATTAATAGCAAACAAGTTGCCACGAAAAACACTTTTGAAGCAGAGTCTGGAGAAGACCAACATAGAAAAAGCACACGAGGAATTTACTATTGACAGGCCAGTAATAACAGAATTAGATAGCAAAAAACCGCCCAAATTTCACAATGACTTGGAAATACAACCAATTAAAACACAAAGAGATAGCGTTGAATTGCTCCCTATTCAAAAAGAAGGAATATTGCAAGCAATGGGGACTATGGTTATATGCGCAAGCACTGGCGGGGGTAAATCAGTTATGATTTGTAATCTACTCGCCAAAAAGAACATGTTAAAAGGTTTTTATGATAGAATAGTCGTATTTTGCTTAAGCCCGTGCCCGATTTTGGAAGACACTCTCAAGTTAAAAAAAGAAGACATAATCAAAGAAGACCGCCCAGAACTAATGCGCGAAATATTAACCAAACAAAAAGAACTGATTAAAACTAAAGGGTTTAAGAAAGCACCAAAAATATTATTGTTATTGGATGATATCGCGCAGAGTAAAACTTTTCTCAAATCAGAAGTGCTTACCGAGTTGTTTTTCGCTTCAACACATGCTAAGGTGTCAGTCTGGGTAGCAACTCAGAGTTATACACAACTCCCGCGAAGAATAAGAATTAATTGCCATTGGATGATTATTTTTAATGGAGTAAGGCGGAGCGAACTTGACAGACTGGCAGATGAATACGAAAGCCCTTTTCTCACTAAAAAAGAATTTTACAATATGGTTAAGTATGCTACGGCAGAACCTTATTCGTTTCTAGCAATTAACAACACTGCCAGTGATAGAACAACCCAGTTTAGAAAGAATTTCTCTACTATATTACGATTAAATAAGGATGGAGATATGACAAACCTGTAAAAAATTAAATTAAATGGTTTTTTTTCGCCATAATATATAACATGACGGAATCAACTAAATTATACAAGACTTGCTATCAACAAGCAATCGCTATTTGGTATAAACAAAATGCGCAAGGAAAATTCGTAACAATTCGTAAGGGATCGCCCGAATACTTAGCAGTAAAGACGATAGAAGCGGATATTAAGAGTGGCAAGATTAAGTGTCAATTAAAACCAAAAGTAAGCAAGAGGAGTAAGACCAATGAACAGCAACTAGACCAAATGCCAGATGAAGCATTAAAAAGAAAAATACCAGACATAGAAACCGCAAAAACTTCATTGCCTAAACCAAATGCCAAACCTATTGAGATGTCTCCAGCACTTAAGATTGAACAATCCTTACCCAAATCTGTCAATCCCACTCCTGTTGCTGTGCCGAAACACACTACCACAACACCCGCAAGTAAGATAGAAGCAATGGAAGATGCTTTTAAAGAAAGGTTACTGAAACCAATGACGTTAATGTAAATCAAGCCATAGCGGATTTAAAGAAAATGAAAGAGGAAAGAATTACACACCAGAATTTACAGATTATGAAAAAAATAATTAATGGTAATTGATAAAATATATTTTAAAGTTGATTTAAATTAAATTAACAAAGTCTATTTTTGAAAAAAAAAGACTTACATATATATATAATGATTAAAAACTCCAGTGCTTCAAAACGTTTGCCAATTGACTTTATTAAGAAGATAAATGAAGCAAACCGACCGAAAAGTGATGGGTTTCAACTAAACCAGTTTGAATTGTGGAGTAGTCATGGCGCCCCGTTAGTTAATCAACCATTGACAGAATTTGGCGATCTTGTCTCGTATGAGAAGAGCACTCTTCAAAACACATTAACAGACATTTCTGATAAAAAAGAAAATGCGGATGTTGTTGATTTGGACACTGCTGTTAGCAGTTTGGCTTATTTAAAGAAAGCATTTGAGAATGCTGAGGCAAGAGAGTTTCAATTGACTTCACCACAAGACACAAGACTTGACAATATACAAAAATCTGTTGATATTATTAAACAATCCGTTTCAGGTGAATAAATAATTATTTTTAATTTCTATTATTATTTTTTTAGTATAGTAGCATCGTGAATTTTATCACCTCACACCCACACACAAAAATGGAAAAAAAAGGAGATTGAAGTTACTGAGGAGTTGATGACCCTCAACAACCTCAGATATGAGTTTCCAGCAAGTCTGGCGCTCTCTGAACAGGGAAGTATTTTTAAGAAGAACTTCGCCGACCAGCAGACTTACAGCAGTGCGTCGGGAACGGAAATGATTTTTACATTACAAGCAAGCACTGATTTTGTTTATGGAAAGAATTGCTATTTGTCGTTTGACATTAAAGCAGATGGTGCTGATACTAAAGCAAATAACGATTACGCTATTGGTTTTCAAAACACACCAGCAACCGCTATTTTTGAAAGATTTTTGTTGGAAAGCAAGGATGGTAGCGAACTTGAACGAATTGAAGATTTGAATAAATTGGTGAGAAATATTCTCCCGTGGCATTATCCTTTTGATTATCGCAGGCAGGCACAGATGGCGGGGCAGAGAGAAAATGTTGAAGTTAATGCTAATATTACCGACGCTTCAGTTACCAATTTTGCCATTAATACTCCTACGGCCGTTGGCACTGGCCAATATTTGAGAGTTTGTATTCCTCTCCATTACTTTTCGGGGGTGTTTAACGAAGAAACTCTCATTCCTCCCTCTCTGATTAGTGGTATGAGGCTTCGTTTGACATTTGCTCCACCTCAGGAAGCATTGACAATTATTGGAAGCACTGATGGTAAGGTTCCCGATGAGTTTGATGGTTCCGCTTTGACTTTCACCATATCAAATCCAGTTGTAATGTTGGAGACATTCTCTCTTGCTCCTAGTGTTCAGAGAAATGTTATGGAACAGATGGGAAGCAAAGATGGGCTCCCATACACTTATGAAACATATTACAACCAAAAGGCGAACCCGGGGACATCGGATGATTTTAATCTTCAAGTGAATAAGGCCGTTGCTCGTGCTCAGTGCTTGTATATCGTCACGCAAAACGTGCTCGCTGACCATGCTAGTATTGATAACCTTGGAACTGCTCAAATGCCTTATAAGCAGTATCAGTGCCGTATTGGTGATTGGTATGCTCCGCAACAGAAGATGGAAATCGGAGGAAGTACCGATACTCTGGCGGCAGTTCAACGAGGATGTGCCGAATTGTATATTAACAATCTTCAAGCGACTATGGGCATTCGTGATGCTTACATGTCGTCATCTGTTTCTCTTGAAAGCTTTCGCAAATTTTATGCTCCCAGTGGTTCTACTTACGCAGACAATAACGGAGGATTTGCTACCATTATTCAAACTCTTAATCAGTCGCCCCACATTGGAGCATCTGGGATTGCGGTTAATAACTCACGAACTGCGGAAGTCACTCTTCGTTATGCGGCCGATTATAATGTTACTCGCGCCATCACTGCTTGGTTGAAATATGTTAAAGTCGCGGCTATCTATCCATCTCGTGCCGTGGTTAAGCAATAAAAAAAATAAAAACTAGAATAATATATCATTTGGATTTTATATTAAAATCCAAATACATAATATAAGCAATGTCATTACGATAAGCAATCTTGAAGACGAAAAGCGCACCCGCAAAAATTTCCTCCTTCGCGTCTCCTCAAGCGATAAAACAGAATCAAAATCCGCTTCTACTCACAATGGCCGGTTCGTCGTTGATTTACCAGCAACTGGTCGTAATATTGATATAATCAGTGCTTATGTCGTTAAAAGTATCTCTATCCCAAACGTTTTCCCAAACATACCGAGTTATGCCAACACTCTCACATTGATTAAAACAACTGGATCGGCTACAAAAACGGCAATCGTAACAGCAAATCAAGACACCATTGATACATTTATTACCGCTCTTCAAACTGCGATTAATTCAGCAATTACCCCTAACTCCGTAGTTATAACTTTGAACTCCGTTAATAAATTGAATTTCGCATTCACTGGTGATACGTATGCTTTTGATTACGATAACAGCACGATTAGCGACAAGATAGGACTAACTGCCGATATCTCGGCGGCGGCGAGTAGCACGATGCAATCCATAGTCAATCTAATCGGTGAAACGGCCGTTTATGTTCATAGCCGTGCTTTAAATCAGTCTGGTTTAGTTGAAGCAAATGGTAATTTCTCTGTCGTTGGTAAATGTAATTTAGATAAACCATATGGAGTCCAGTGCTACTTTGAATCGTCAAACGATGTCGCCGATTATGTACCATTTAATACAACGAAAAGTTTAAGGTCTATTGATATAGTCATTAGAAATGCGAGTGGTGAAGTTTTGGAGGTTCCTGTCAATTTTGAAGTTTCAATTCTCTTAAAGGCGTATCATGCGTAATAAAAAAAGAATGTATAGATATAATGACCTACATACAAAATTTAGATATACTATTTACTCTAATCAAAAACATCAACTCATGCCGACGACAACAACATAAAGAGCAAATCCCCTGCGGTGTTAATATTGACCAATTCTACATATATTTGAAGAGAAATCACGCACGTATAACAGAAAAGTTAATCAAAAACAAAGATTTTGAATACATAAAAAAAATGGCCGTAGAGATAGAAAAGAAAGTTGACGCGCAAATACAATATTCTATGATATAATATTTTGCCATAAATAAAACCTTCTTTTTTTGTTTAAATCTGGTCTTCCACCCAGTTTAATGAAGCGTAAATACTCGCCGTTCCACCGCTCGTTAATTGTGCGGATATAGTAAATGTTTTGCTTGTTCCTATCTTGATATTATATTGAGACAAATCAATGTATATGGACAAACCAGCAGACAGCACATATGTAAATATCACACTTCCACCCGTTCTTGTCGTCCCCGCCGTATCTACTTCGGCCAATGCTGTGTTTGTATCGTAATTGCTGTATGCTGGTGTGCCTCCTAATGTGGTATTAAGAATAATTCTCACAATACATGTTTTGGTATCTGTATTGCTAACGCATAAATTCTCAAAGTAGATTATGTTGTAATTCGTTTTGCTGTTGAAGGTGGCGCGGTTTCTGATGGTAAATATGGCATTTTCAGTGGCTCCTATAGTTTTGACAGCATCATACGAGTTAGTTATAGCAATAGTCCGATCAATATTCCCCTCAACCGCCAAAAACATACTCGCCGTTTTTATTACAACGGATTGAAGGCTTGACGAATACGCCTTCGCATAAACAGCAAACGCCGCCTGATCCAATGATGGAGTGGTAGCAGTGTTTGCGTATTGTATTGCGTGGATTGTTTCCATTCGGCCAGTTCGCGGGTTTTCAACTTTGAATGTAATCTGACCGCCACCCAGATATTGGACGACTATTTCAAACACATTCAATTTAGTAAAATCAAGTGTTGGAAAACTCCCAGTATCATTACATTTATCAACATTCCAAGCATATTGTTTAACTACATTTTCCTTGCTCCCCGCAGTTCTGACAACGGACATTCCCAAATTTGATTGCCTAAAACATAAATTGTCTGCTGGTGTGCCTATGCCAATATCGCAATTAAAAGTGTCTGCGGCAATAGATGAAGGAAATATAGCCGAAAATCTAGCAACCAAACCCATACCACTTCTATATTTTGCTCTTTCGATAGTAGTAATCTGCGCGGTTGAATTACCAGAGGCTGATGTCGTTAAAACCGCCATTGAATTAGCAGATGATACCACCCCGCCGTTTGTTTCTGTTTTGTCAAAGAAACGAGTATTAATGCCATAAGTGAATACATTTTGTAATACTGGCGACAGAGTGGCCGTTCGCAATTCTCCAAAGGCCGTTGTTAGTAAAGCATCTTTTATTGCGTTAGTTGTCGTTGATGATGATGATGATGTATCCGTACTCTTCCCGAGTAAATTCATTTTATATCCAAAGTTGATTTAATTTAAATCAACTTATAATAATATAAACATGTCATTGATAATAATACGTGAATTGCCGAGCGATATAGTTGGACACATAAGGACATTTGTTTATTCAGAGATGTCCCAGCAGGATTATAAAAAAGAATTTTGTAATATATGCGGTTTGTCTCGCACATTCCAATCACATCCTCCTATCATAGCAGTTGATATTGATAATGTAGATGGTGTTCAGTTTTTCACGATCTGTTCCATTAATTGCTATAGAAGAGAGTCTAATATTAGGGCGAGATATCGCGAACCGCCTTTAATCGTTGTTAAGTATTAGCCTTCTTTTTATTTCTCGTGCTTCTTCTTAATGGTGCTTTTGTTTCCTCTTCTTTTTTTGCTTCGCTCTTCGTCGCTCCACCCCTCTTCTCTTTAATAAACGTATTGACAATAACGGCTCCAATCCCGCTTAATTTTCGTAGTTTAGTATTTGTAATATTCGGGTTATCATTGTAAATCTGCTCACTCAATTTATACTTATCCTCTCTGCTAGCGCTTTTACCTAATGGTATATAACTACATTCTTCCGCGTTGTTCTCACTTTTAATTTCATTAGTATTATTTAAATTTAAATATAAATCTATTTTGCGTCTCAACTCCTCCAGTTCTGTTTTAATTCCTTCTGCCTTGATTTCTTCAAGGTCGGCCACATTAACCCAACTATAACTAAAACTAGAGAGCATATCGCCGTGCCCCAATACATTGCTTACCCACGTGTTAAAATTCTCTAATTTCGGATTGGCGAAATTACTATACGACAAACTAGCATATAGTTTTCGCAACATACTGCTTTTCTGCGTGTAGTCCGATAGCCATGGGAAGATTTTGATAATCCTTTTATTTAGTTCATTGTTCTTTTGCTTATCAAGCACACCTTCGCTGTTAATGATAACTGCTTTTTTCTTTTTGAAATGATTTCTTATTGAATTTACTTGTTCTATTACAAACTGGGGGAGTAAAAAGGACAACAGGCCTCTCAGTCCAATTCTTTTTTTGTCCTTCTCTCTTTTTCGCTAGGTTATTCACTCGCAACCAACTCGGTTTATCTGGTATTAATTCATACGTGTTTTTATCAAATATTTCCACAGGCCTTGCTCCGATTGCTATCATCAAAGCAAGCAGTTTAAGATAAGGGTCATTACTTAATATCATATCGTTCATTTTAGCCATTACATCACGGACATCAATTTGTATCTTTTGTTCATTTTTGGCTTTGACATCTTTCTTATACCCCTCAACGATATCAATCCGCTCGTCTTCATTTAGATTAAAATACTTATCTAGTTTGCTCATTTCATATACTTTTTCACTTTGGTAAGGCTCTATCGCTTTCTTTCTCACCTCAGAAAGTCTTTGCCTTCTACTATTCAAATTTGGATACACGATAGCATATTTTGGATATATGACTTTTAGTGCTTCAAGCACTTCTTCATCACTAGTAGTCGTGCTAAATAAAGATATAATAGAATTATGAAAGGCGATAGTTGGTTTTAACTCACTATCGTAGAAGTTAGACACCACTTCATAAATTTTACTTTCGGTAGTAGCAACTCTTAACTGCCTAACAAACTTCTTGTCATCTTCGCTCCACATCGGCTGGTATATATCAGACAAGTCTATTTTTTTCCAAGTCAAAAATAGAAAATCCACCAGTCTTCAATTCCGCTTCGCCGACGCTTCCCGTATTGTTTGCCACGCGATATGTCTCAGAGCACAAATCGCCTTCAACGGCTTCTTTTTGCCCCGTCCTTAAAGTCCTTTTTTTTTAAGTCCCCTATAATTTTAAGGACACCCTAGAAGCGGTATTTTATCGTAATTCTAACTCTGCCCATATTACCACACGCCCTATCCTTACTTCCTTATTATTTTTATTAACATTATTATTATAAAAATAGGGTATATAAAAGAGGATTTAGCCACATTTGACTGAGTTTAACTATGTCCTTGGGGACGTCCCCTGTTTTAGTTCCCTGTTTTTGGGAAAGTTGGCCGACCCCCCCCCCCCCTTTATTGTCCATAATACCATTTGGCCGAGGGGGGTAATGTTACATTTGAGAACAGGGGATTACAACCCCCGATAGTTTAAATGAAGACGTTTCAACGAAATAAGCCCCCCACACCTATTGCTTAAGTCCTTATGAGTTGGCGGATCCTTATTTCCATAAGTACCATTGATTTACAAAAACAGCAAAATACGCTCTCCTATTCATCGCGGGTAATAAACCGATCGAAAACTTTGCCTCCAAAACATGGAAAAATTGATTTTTTTTGACATTTTGAAAACTTTTTCACGTTTTTGAGAAAAAAAATAGTCAATAAAATGAGTATCTTATAAAAAATGAAAAAAATAAGGACTTATTGAAAAAATAAGGACACCTAGAAAGCCTTATTTCAGTATAAGTCGTTTTACTCCGCGTCGTCCTTGTTTTAATAACGTATTACATTAAGATTACCACCCGCCATTGATACGAAGGCCTATTTTGCCATAATACCGCTTCTAACCCGTCCTTGTTTTTTAAGGACACACTGGAAGCAAAAAAGCAATATTGTTATGGCTGAGCCGGTGCCACCAATTTCGGTAATGCGGTTCTGCGGTAATGCGGTTCTGCGGTACTGCGGTTCCACGGCACCTTTTCAACCGCACACTTTTACTGGATTTTTTTTGTCGCAGTGTCGCAAAAAATATTTTTTTGTATGTTCACGTGTATCCTCCCCTTCCCCCCGTTTTGTGGTGTGATCATTTATGTATTCGCGACTTGTCCAACCGCAAACTATAAAACAAGCCTTAAAAAAGTAAAAAACCAACATAGGACATATAGAAAACATAC
>WBZZ01005437.1:50000-55430 GCA_019918135.1 Paulinella micropora
AATTTAAACAAACTGATGTTGTTGTTGTGGTTGTTGTTGTTGTTGTTGTTGTTGTTCAATTTAATAATAACAAAACTTAAACAAAGTACTAAATGCAAGATGGTGTCGTTGTTGTTGTTATTGTTGGTGTTGTGTTGTTGTTTTTTGTTGTTGTTGTTGTTGTTTTTGTTGTTTTTGTTGTTGTTGTTATTGTTATTGTTGTTGTTGTTGTTGTTGTTGTTGTTGTTGAATTTAATAAATAATAATAAAACTTAAACAAAGTACTTAAAATGCAAGATGGTGCGTGGCGTTGTTGTTGTTGTTGTTGTTGTTGTTCAATTTAATAATAATAATAATAAATTTAATACAAATTGATAGTACTATTGATTAAAGTGCTGCTGCTGTTGTTGTTGTTGTTGTTGTTGTTGTTGCTGTTGCTGTTCTTGTTGATGTTCTTGTTCTTGTTCCTATTGTCACTGACCCTTGAGGAGTTGAAGCAGCAGGCAAAAAGGGGCACATTGAGCTACATTTACTGTTAGAAGCAGCAGGCAAAAGGGCACATTCCTGGTGTTTTCAGTAATTTTTGTGTGTTTCACGAAAACAACAACTTAATACCATTTAGACAGTAGACAATACTTTAGACGACTACAAAAAAATACGCTATGCACACAGACGAATATCACCGACTGAGATGCAGGATGCGTCTGCTTTGCGACCTTGGGCATCTGGCTGAGATGCAGGATGCGTTTGTTGACTGGCAAAAGTGATACGGTCGGAATTTGGAAACAGACAGTGGGCAAGTACAACTTAAAGCTGCAAACTGCGCCTCTCTCTACTAGCTCTAGTCTCTTGTCTATCGCGCAGAAGTATCACTAAAAATACTACTAAAATGCATGTTTTTGCATGAAAAATATATGAAAACACTAATAAAAAAATCCTAGCAAAACCTTGGCTCTAGTAGCTTGATCACCAGA
The DNA here is from genome assembly GCA_019918135.1 of Paulinella micropora. Taxonomy (NCBI): domain Eukaryota; phylum Cercozoa; class Imbricatea; order Euglyphida; family Paulinellidae; genus Paulinella; species Paulinella micropora. The sequence goes on from WBZZ01005437.1 coordinate 50,954, forward strand.
TCTAGATCTAGAGTAACGTTATATATATATTAACTACATTAACTAGCTATAGAGCTTCAATTAGTTCGAGTACAGTAACTTGCAATTGATCACGTGCACGCAGTAGTATCACTTTAAAAAATCACATAAAAGAATCAAAGCTGTTGCAAAAAAAAAAGATAAAAAATTTTTATCAAAAAACACAGCTGAGGTCAACTAAATTTGTGATTTTTACAATATGCATAAAAGCATTTTGCATTCCTTGAATTGACTCAGTAAAGTAATTATAAATTCTGTTGCACTGACCATTTCCAGACACTGAAACAGTAGCTGAAGTAAGAAAAGTTGAATTAACATGTACACTAGGTTAAATTAAAAGTGATGTCATTGGAAACGACACTTGATCCAAATATGAATAAAAGTGATGCATTAACATTGACTAAACCTGCAACACAAGGAACAGCAGGAATGTTAATCCTGACTTAGGTTATTTGCAAATGCAACTTCCCCACCGAAAAAACTTTTAATGCAAAAATTCCGACCGGTCGTACCGTGCCCAATCTTTTACCTCTGGAGGGAAGCTGTTGACGGAGTAGTAGTATAGGGTGCCACTTTGGCACACTTTTTCAATACATACCTCCGTTGGAATCAAAATGATTCCAACTGCTCTCCTCTTCATTTCGCAAACAAACAATACAGAAAGCAATTATAAGCAAATAAGCCTTAGTCTTAAAAGTTATCCACAATAAGAAAAACGGAAAAATGAACTCAAAACATAAAAACAAATCATTATTTACATCAACCATTGTAATAAAATAAGAAACAATAAAACAACATCACATAAGCCACCAACCACCTCACAAAGCAACTAATCACACCGATCCAAGAAAAATTAAAGCTATCCAAAAAATTAAAAAGGCAACCCCACCACACACCAAAAAAACTGATAAATTCTAGATTATCGCTGACAACTTTTCTTTCATTTTTTCAAAGAGATGAGCGACAGCGAGAGTGTTGATGAAGCGAGTAGGGACGAGACTAAGGATTTGGATGAATATTATGAAGACAGATCAGAATCAGTGTAGGCATCACCCCCCCTGATAGCCGGTAAAAAATACCTTTTCCTGGTGACAGGTGCACCAGCTTGTTTTCAGTATTATTTGTCCGGATTGGACCTGATGCAATTTTATTCCTGGTCTGTTGCAGTTTTCCTTTTTGGCTTCACTGAGCTAATACAATGAGACATCATTCTCATTCTTGAGGACTGTGTTTGGTTGTATTACCGACTTTTTACGAACTATCGTTGGATGCATTACATTTGGAGTCCACATCACTAGGGTGATTTCTTTCTGCTTTGCCACACAGGCAACAGAGTGAATTTTCACTGACCTGTCTCACACGGGGACGTCAGACGAAAACAAATACTCCAACACAGCTCCCTCATAACTCTTTCACAAAATAAATAATTTGATTGGTCTCAAGCAGGTGTCTCGTACCCTCTAGCCCAATCAGTATCTGTGTGCTCACAAGGAGACATCAGATACAAACTCTCTGTCGTTCTTGCTGTTCTCACACAGAGACCAAGAAGAAGGAGGTGGACAGAAGAGTGAAGGAACACACACAAAACACAAACAAGCATAGGGACAGGAGCACAACACTCTACCCTTCTAGTTTGTGCATTTATCTGCATTATCTCACACATACGTCAGAGTATTTTTGCAAATCTCTCATCGTTTTCTAAAGGTAGGTCTGAGAACCTATCCGACCGACTGTCGACTTCTCAAGGAGAGCTTTTCTAGCTTCTCTATTACTATCTGTGTGTAGGTCCAAGTGCCTCATACTAGATACAATATAGAAAAGAAGGAGGAGAAAGTAATCTGAGTAAGGAGAACAAGAAATCGGAGAAAGTCTCAAAGACTATTTTTCTCAAACAAAAACAAACATACAAACAGTGTTTCATAGAGGACAGGGAATCTTATCCTACCCTCTCTATTAGTTTCTCTCTTCACTAGTCAATCGACTGAAGGAGGAACAGAACACAAACGAACAAAAACCAAACATAGGAGCTGACACTGTCCTCCTGTTGATCACTACTACGACATCATGTCGACAGAGATCGCCGAAGTGAGTGAATTCTCGGAGGCAGATCAAAGAAGAGACGAAGAAGCAGGAGGAGGAGGAGGAAGAGGATTGAATGAAGGAGGAGGAGGAGGATTGAATGAAGGAGGAGGAGGAGATGAAGGAGTAGGAGGAGGAGTAGAAGAGGGCTGGGATGATGAAGGAAGATATGGAGGAGACGAAGATGAAGGAGGATTTGAACAAGAAGAGACGGGAGGAGGAGGAGCATATGGTAATCCCTTACCACCTGCCTACACGGGAGGAGGACGAAAAATGATCGACTTGATTCAGTGATGGAGAGGAGATCACAGTGGAGGAACAACAGTGGGTGCAAGACCACTATGACCTCACTAAAGAAGAGTTTGATAACAAGATGGGGGTAGAGAAGGACACCTATGTGTGGATCCCTCAGGATCAAAGAAGAGAGAAAAGTCGTGCTAAAAAGGACGTCTAAATCCTATTATCAAACACAGCACAGCTCCTCGGCAAACTGGTCTCTGATCCAGAAGAGAGAAAGAAGATACAGCATATCAAGTTTGGGGACACACACACCCACCTTGAATTACTCGATGCTATCTTTGGGGTGTACACTCAAACCCTGATTTGGGAACGTACATACGGCCCACGATGTGAGGGTTACTTCCAGTACACAAACCCAAGAGCAACGGCCAGATTCCTCGCGACTGGTCAGGAGGCAGTCGATGTAACAAAAATGAAGACCAATCTGGGTTCGAAAAACTCGAGTGGCATATTTCATTTTTTTACAATGGAAATAAAGGCCTTGGAGGAGGGGAAGGCAGAGATGGAAAAAAGCATTAAGGCAGCAGGAGAAACTCATCCTGTGATTGATGAGTTAGAGAAGACCGACAGAGTTCTGACCAAGATCAGACTGTTGATGGGTGCGTTACTGCACAAGGAGGCATGGAAGAGATGGATTCCTACCAAGGATCACTCTGTCCTTAAATCACTTAGTAACGCACCACCGGTCGCCAACAAAGCAGGTGTTGACCAATATGTGGAGAAATATAATTTTCTCAGATCTGCTTCTGAATTGGTGGCCTTTATCACTCATGCTCAAAAGCTGGTGATATCTGAGAAGAAGAAGGCGAAAGAGAATGAGGAGTTCGAGAAGACGATGAGACTGGAAAGAATGAAAGCAAAAGTGAGTGGTGCAAAGACACACCCTCCGACATATTTGACCCCACCAGCTCCTGCCCCACCAGCCCCTGCACCCTCGGGCTCAACTACGGTGGTGGTCACAAACACGGAGAAGAAGGACAGACAGAACATCATAAATGCCTTCAAGGGGAAGAAAGGAGGAGTGGCAAGTCTCATGCTATATGCCAAGACGAGCTCAGACAAAGACTCTGATGCTTCGCTTTTGAGCAAGCTCAAAGAGATCAATGCCTGCATGAAGGCTTTTCCTTGCGACGAAACGCAGGAATACGAGGCCCTTGTTACTGTTTTTGACCAATCTCTAGTCTCGGAGGGATTTGATCTGACAGTACAAGTTTTTGAGAAAGAAGGAGGAGATTAAGAGAAACAATGCAGCAGGCCTAGACGCTCAGTGTGAACTGGCGGTGGCCACACTCATTTCATATTTTCAATCTCATGGATACCAGCATCTCTGCACTGGTACTCTCATAGGATTTGAAATCTTTGAGACAGTGGCGATGAGTTTGAGGAGTGCTGTTGGCTTGGCGGCGACCCTTACGGAGGTAGTTTCCTCCTATGGGCTATTCTATGGCCGCAAGTCGATCATCCTCTATTTCTTTTCGGCGTTACACACAGTTAACCCGAGTAAGCTTACTCAGCTCATACAACAATGCTCGACGTTTAGCTCAGTGAAGTCCAAGAACTTCCTCGAGACACACGTGTTCGAAAATACGGTTCAAAGCGTTGCTCCGTCAGCACTGTTTCAAGAAGTGATGAGTGCATGCTCAAACATGGACTCGCTCACGGAGGCACATACGGCACAGGCAGGCGGTGTACCTGTTGGCGCACAAGCCACGTACACAAACAGAGTTGCCGGTTGGAAGAGACAGAGAGAGCCAGACCTGAAGACCGCATGTTGGAGGTGGTTCGCGGGCTTGCAGTGTAAGGCACAGATGGAGAACAGAGACTGCTCTTTCAATCATGATAGGCAGAACCCAACAGCAAGGGCAAATTTTCTGAGCAGGACGGAAGGCAAGGAACCGGGCCTTTTCAATATGCTTCAGATTGCCGCTGTGAACGAAGGTTGGTATGCCAATATGTGTGATGATGAGGAGTTACGAGAGGCAATCATTACCTACATGAAGAGGATGAAGGAGAAGAAGGAGGAAAGGGAGAGACAAAAGAACTTAAAGGCCTCTCAAAGAGGACGAGAAGGAGGAGCAGG
>WBZZ01005438.1:0-5000 GCA_019918135.1 Paulinella micropora
AAAAGAAATGGCGACGGGGAGGCAAGTACTGAGGCAGGTGTCGCACCGTGTGTGTGTGTGATTGATTGGTCTGGCACTGCAGTTAGGGGCCGAGCCTGGTTCTACTTTTTCTCTTCCCGGGCCGGCCTGTCCCTCCTCACGTTTTCGGTTTTAGTCTCGCCACCTTCCCAAAGGTGAATCTTGGGGTCTGGGGTGGCGAGACTATTTCGGTTTCCACCAAAACCTCATTTTTCTTCCCGGTCCAACTACTAATTCTGGTAAAATGAGAAATCACCGTTCTTTTGTAGTAAGGCTTGTTCAAGCCACCAGATTCAAATAATGAAACATGATCGTGTGAGTGTGTGACTAGAATCGACTTCGTCTAAGAGTCGGAACTCAAGTCAGCTTGTGGAGTTAGTAGCAAACCTGCGCAAAAAAGTGCTGCCAACTGGGGAGCATCTCCCTCTCCAAGCCCTCCCTTATTACTAGTATTACTAGTACTACCAGTATTACCTCTAGTACCTGTACAGATACATAATAGACACTAGAGACATAAGAAACAGTCTAAGAATTTGGGCCACCCCAGCTTTCGGCCACTTTGACTGTGGACCCCTTTTTTCACCGTAATAATGACTATGAAAGTTTGGACACGGGAAAAAAAAAAAAAAACTCAGCGAAAATTCCCCGTTTTTCACGATCGCGGGTGGCCCGAGGAAATTGGCAATTCAAATCAAGAGAAGACCAGAGAAGGGTGCAGAAACCAAGAAAAAAGACCAAAAAATGGGAGCCAGTTTTTCAAAAAGTGCGAGCGAAAGTAAGTGGAACTATGTGTTTCCCGCGGACGTGTACATGAATGAAGAAAAAGCGAAAAATGTCAGTGAGCAGAAAACCGCTTTCTTGAAAGCATTCCCTGCCATCCGTGTATATAACGACGTAACTCAAGCGTCGCCTGAAGCCAAGGGAAAGGTGGGACCTCCTTCCTTCCTCTCTCTCTCTTTGTGTATTCCTTCTTCCTCTCTCTTCTCTTCTCTCTCCTCTATTCCTTCTTCTGCTTGGTCCTTGGTTCTTTCATCAACCTCCTTCCCTCCTCCTCGTTCCTCCTTCCTCCTCTTTCCTCCTTCCTCCTCCTCTTTCCTCCTTCCTCCTCTTTCCTCCTCCTCTCCTCCTCCTCCTCCTTCCATTCCTCATCCTCCTCCTCGTCCTTCCTCCTTCCTCCCTCCCTCCTCCGCCTCCTTCTCCGCCGCCGCCTCCTCCTTCTCCGCCGCCGCCTCCTCCCCCCTTCTCCTTCCCTCCCTCCCTCGCTCCCTCCCTCCCTCCCTCCCTCGCTCCCTCCCTCCCTCCCTCCCTCCATACATACATACATACATACATGTGTACATACATACATACATACATACATACATACATGCATGCATACATGCATACATACGCACACACACACACATATACATACATACATACATACATACATACATACATACATACGTACATACTTACTTACAAACATGCATACATACATACATACATACATACATACATACATACACATGCATACGTATAATATATGTATATATATATATACATACCTACATACCTACATACATACATACATACATAACATACATAACATACATATACAATACATACATACATACATCCATAGATACATACATACATACATACATTATATGCATGCAATGCATGCATGCATACGTACATGCATGCATTCATACATACAAATATATATACATATATACATACATACATACATACGTACGTACATACATATGTACGTACGTACGTTTTACGTACGTACGTACGTAAAACGTACGTATACGCGTATACGTACGTACGTGCGTATACGAACGTACGTACGTACATACATACGTACATACATACAACATACATACATACATACATACATACATAACATACATACATACATACGTACATACATACACACATACACACATACATACATACATACATACATACACACACACAATCACACATACATAAATACATACATACATACATACATACATGCATACATACGTACGTACATTCTTACATACATACATACATACATTTTTTTTCCTCGTCTCCCAAGTATTATATTTGCCTCAACCCCCTCCCCCCTCCCCCCCCTTTCTCTTTCTCCCTCTCTTTTCTCTTTCCTCCACCATGCCACCTTTTACCACTTTTCCCATCTTTTTTCCCACCTTCGTTTTCCCACCACGACACCTTTCACCACTTTTTCTCTTTTCCTTTTCCTCTTTACGTCCCGGACATGGTCACAACACGTGTTTCCTGCCTTGCTCCTTTCTTTCCTCTCCAACACAACCACACGTTTGCTCGTCCTCTGCTTCCTCAGCCGTTCTGTTGCTTTCTCGCCTTCACCACATCTCTCCCCTTCCTTTACCCCATATACTTTATCTCATGCACATCTTTTTCCCCCCCTTTTGCCTTTATCCACATCTCATTCCTTCATTTCACATCTCAACATACATACACCTTGCTTCCCTCGTCCGTGAAGGATAATGCACTCATGGGGTGGCTATGTTGTCTGGTGCGCTTTATGCAATTTGATTCCCTTCTCGGTAGTACATGCTTGGCAATATGGCTACACCAATTCAAAAGCTAGTATCTCTCCTTTCCATCACTCTTATCGTTTTTCCTTGTTCTTCTTCTCCCCCTTTGTCCTTTCCTCCTACACATCTATTTATGCCTTACACACCCTTGCCCACCTAGCGTACCATTATCTCGGAAATTCATGCACAAATTCACGCTCCGTTCCAACAAACAGGTATTTCATTATTATACACATGTGCACAACTTGAGAGAGCGTAAGCTGTGTGTGTTGTTTCGTAGAGGCGGGAGGACTATGTGAGTCTCTCCCTTAAAGCATACATACATACATACATACATACACATACAGACATACATACATACATAGTTACTATGTACGTACGTACGTACGTATGTACGTACGTACGTAGCATACATACATACATACATACATACATACATACATACATACACATACAGACATACATACATACATAGTTACTATGTACGTACTACGTACGTATGTACGTACGTACGTAAACGTACGTATACGGTACGTACGACATACATACTTACATACATACAAAGACATACATACACATACATATAAAAATACATACAGATACATACACATTCCCTTTCCAAACGTGGTCTCCTCGCGAAATTGCACTGGCTACGCGCATATAAGCTATAATATATACTGCATACGCTTATAATTTCAACTGAGTCCATGTTTATTTGTGCCACAGTTGTCACTTTGTTGTGTACCGTGCAATAAATAACATCCATCGCATTTATGCATGTAGCTAGGCTTATGTACACATACACCACAGTTGTCACTTTGTTGTGTACCGTGCAATAAATAACATCCATCGCATTTATGCATGTAGCTAGGCTTATGTACACATACATACATACATACATACATACATACATACATACATACATACATACATGCATACATACATACATACATACATACACACATGCATGAATATATACACACATTCTCTCTCTCTCTCTCTCTCGTGCTTGCACTTTCTTTTCTTTTCTTTTCTTCTTTTCTTTTCTTTTCTTTTCTTTTTGCTTCCCTTTGCTTGTCCTTGGCGGTTCTTTCGTTTTTTTCTTTCTTTTCTTTTTCTTTCTTGCTCTTTTCCCTGTCTTTCTTTCTTTTTTCTTTCTTCCCACCTACAGGAAGCAGAATTTTACAGGACAGCAGCCGCCTTGGTCGCTTGTGATATGGTCGACTTTCTGTCACACAGCATAGCACACAGTATAGGACACAAACATACATACATATCATACATACCATACATACATACATACATACATACATACACACACACACATACACACAGACACAGACAGACACACACACACACACATGTATATACAAATATATATATATATATATATGTATGTATGTATGTATATATATATGTATGTGTATATATGTATATACATATATGTAAGGGGTGGTTCAAAAGTTTCTGTGCATAGATCAACCCTATCCTTCCCTGAGCTAGCGCTGCAGCCTGTAGCCCAGGTTACATGCACAGCAAGTACAGCACCCACAGGGATGTGTCCCTCAACGACACCTCCCCACTCGCTTTCCCTGCCGAGAGTTTGAAAAAGTTAGAAAGCTGTCAAAAATCGGGTCTGACAAAGGCCCGATTTTCACACTTTTTCAACTTTTCTAAATTCTGTCCTGCAAGAGCGAGTGAAAACTGTCATCAACAGTGTGCGAATAGACTGACTAGCTGCATCCTGTGCAAGCTCACGACCGCAGCACCCCAGCACTGCAGCGGCAAGATAGCTTTGCTCGAGGCGTAGAAGAAGGAAGTAGTTATAATTAAAATCCTACAGTCCCAAAATGGCCCTTTGTCAGACCCGATTTTGACAGCTTTCTAACTTTTTCAAACTCTCGCCAGGGAAAGCGAGTGGGGAGGTGCGCTTGAGGGACACATCCCTATGGGTGCTGTACTTGCTGTGCATATAACCTGCTACAGGCTGCAGCGCTAGCCCAGGGAAAGATAGGGTTAATGTATGCATAGAAACTTTTGAACCACCCCTTATCTATATGTATATATATATGTGTGTATATTATCTGTATATGTATATGTATATTATGTATATGTAAATGTATATGTATATGTGTATGTATATGTATGTATATGTATATGTATATTATATATATATATATTATATACATATACATACATATACATATACATACATATACAACATACATATACATATACATACATATACATATACATACATATACATATACATATACATATACATATACAGATACATATACATATATATAAGGGGTGGTTCAAAAGTTTCTATGCATACATTTATATTTATATATATATATATGTATATATATACATACATACATACATACATACATACATACATACATACATATACAAATACGTATACAA